>JAGGAU010000061.1:0-54132 GCA_017657275.1 Termitomyces sp. T108 | reverse complement strand
CCACAGCCCGGATCTAACTTTCCTGACCCCCACAGAGTCAGATCCACCCCCACCAGTCCCGGAACCGACCCCGGACCCCGTAATCACGTAGGACTTCGTGCTTGCAGTCACTTTGAGTCCGCCTCGTAAGGTCTTGCTTAGGAAGAAGCCCCCGCAGTCAACGGAACCTGACAAGCACATGTCAAACCATTGAACATATCCCAGTCCATGGATTGATCCAGGACACACACTTCAGTCTTTTTTCTGCCAAGAACAAATCAGCAGTACACAGTGAGTCCATATCATGGGCAGTTCAAGAAGACAAGTCTAATTCTGAAAAGGCTCTGAGAAAGCATATGAAAATAAACAACCCACCAGCAAATGGACCATTATTTGCATACATAGGCAAGAAAGGAAAGGCAACCCCATCAATGAAGAAAAAATTTCTGGAAATCCTAGCAAAAGCAGCCAGAGAGACCAGATTAGAGCCTTTGCAGGGACATGGCATACAAATAGGTGCCACCAATATCTGTTATGAGGAGTCCCATTAAAAGCCATGAAAGCTATTGGATGCTGGTCAAGCAATGCATTTTATGGTTATCTTTTGAAATACAAACAAATTTTGGTGCCATACCTACAAGTCATATCTTCTCTGCATGAGTCTTTCATAAGACTAACTTTGGCATACAGAAGGTAGTCAAAAGATGAGATCTCATCCTTCACAGAGAGCCATGACTAGAAGAAGTAATGGGAATATCACAGATATTGCACACAATGCATTGTGGACTCCTATCTAAGAAGAGGAATTGCAGCTGACCTGGCTTTCCTGCAGTACATAGGCCCCATTGTAGAGAGGTGGAAAACCTAGCTGAGGTTTCTGCCCAACTTCTTGAAGTCACACAAAGCAATAGGCTGCGCAGAGCAGGACTCAAGCAAAGTCTTGATTCATACTTCAAGTGTACATTAAGTACAAACAATATATCATAGCTGTAGTCAAGTTCAAGCCACAAAAGCAAAGAATGCATGTATACTGCAAGTTGTGCATCATATGCTGTCAGAACAAGTCTTCCAATCAGAAACCATATGGATTACTGAATCTGTTACCTATACCAACACAATCTTGGGAGGTCATTGGAATAGATTTTGTGGAACCATTTCCTGAGTCTAAAGACTAAAACTCTATATATGGCCAAATCACAGTAATAATTGACTTGCTGACCAGTATAGTGCATCTAGTACCTAGCAAGATGGCATACACAGTGTGACATGTCACTGAATTAGTATTTGCTGAAGTCTATAAACATCACAGCCTTCCAAGGGCTATAGTCAGTGATAGAGACTCATGGTTCACTAGCATCTTCTGGATGCACCTTAACTTATTGATTGGTACCCAATCAAAAATGTCCACCACTTACCACCCCAAAACCAATGGTGTCATGGAACACACTAATCACATGGTTACTCAGATGATAAGAATCTGCATAGGAACCACTCACCAAGACTGGGTATCCAAATTGCCAGCAATAGAACGTGCTATCAATTCGGCCCAATCTAACAGCACAGGCTACACTCCTTTCTTCCTGAGCAATGGTCAGATGCCAAGGACAATGGTATGGGAGACCCCCTTGAAGAACAAGTTTGCTGGTGTCAGAGTCTTTGCATGGAGACTTAAAACCACAATGCAATACTGATGGCTCATGTGAAGCAGACCCAGAATGCTAATTGTAAGCATCAGATAGTCCCATTCAAAGAAAGGGACTTTGCCTACATGTCCACAAAAAACATGAACTTCTCAAAGGGTATACCACACAAGATGATACCCAAGTTTGTAGGTCCCTATTTACTTCTCATGGATTATGGAAACTGTTCTTTTAAAGTTCAGTTACCCATGCATATGCTGAGACATTGTATACACAACATGTACCACACCTCTCTCCTGTGCATCCACCACCTCAACAATGACCATAGATTCCCTGGCCAGCTATACTCCCAACTAGTGGCAGAGTCAGAGTCCAAACACAAGACTGCTTGGGCCACCAACAAGATAGTCAGTCACTCTGGATTGGGATATGATGCCATATTCAAAGTCTTATGGTTGGCTGACAACAAGTCCTGGCTACCCTATGACCAGGTGCAAAATCTCAGTTTGATACAGCCCTACCTTGAGGCATTAGGTGTGACCAATTAGGCCAATCTACCATTAGGTACCAGCACACTGCCAACCAACAACCCTCAAATCAGTTTAGGGGCCATCCTATTTGAAAACCATTTAAACTTGCCAAATACCCTCTCAGAACCAGTTGCTCATTGACCATGCAGAACCATTTCCCTCTGCACTATTGACACTCACTCTTTAACTCCAATCATTTCTCTACTCATGACCACACCATGCATTACCATCCCAACAACCACTATGAAGCTTATCCTTTGCTTCATCTCTGACCAGATGGTTTACTTCGGCTCAATGCCCTGACCCCAGTCTTATAGTGCACCCTCTCCAGCTGGCCACATATGTCAAGTTCAATTAAGCAGTGCATTGCCAGGACACTGCCACCAGCACCCACACCCCAGCGGGATATGCCAAGTTCACAGTGGCCTACAACCTTACCAAGGGCAACGATTCATGTGAATTTACTATCTGAGTAAACATTGCCTACAATCTCAACAGCCTTCCCAACCCTGCCAGTCTCCTTAAATTCCCATTTGTCAACAAGCATTACCACAACCTCATAGCCTTCAGGTTGATATTCAAGAACGAAGACTTGGATATGGACTGCTGGGAGATGATGTAAAATGCCATCTTGTGCCCCCACTGTGAGGCCATTAGGTATCAGGCTCATGCTCAGTCTTGCAAACAAAAGAAGGCATGGAAGAAGCATAGGCAGGAAGAGGCAGGGCCTTATTCCAGGAGACCTTATGCAGGGAGCTCTATCAGCCCTGCCCATGGTGGACACTTTCACTCCATCAATGCCCATGTTCCCATTGCACCATCTCCTTCCTCTAACTGAGATGCCAACAGCAAAGATGATGAAGAAATGGCCAAAGAACTACCCTCTGCTTAGAAGAACTATTTATATTATCAATGGCTGCTTCCCATGACTAGCTTCTCTCTCTTCACCCTTTTGATAATTGGTATCAAAATTTCACACATTCCTTATTTCTTCAGCTTCAACTTGATAGGTACCTCTCACTCCATTCATGTCACCTGAAGGGCGTATGTAGTAACAATACCTTTATATCTTCCTTTTCTGTCACTCCCTTGGCTTTTGGATATTGTTGTGCCTCCCTGCACAAATACTTATTGTGAACCTTTACTATATACACTATAAAAAGACCCTGAAGAGTAGCTAATAGCAAGCTTTCCCCAATTTTAGGACTTACACTTGTTCTCTCATTGTGCAAAGACTCTATATATACCATGTGACTTCACTGTGACTACACACTGCGGTTACAATCTGTTCTCCTGCCAGAATTTCCTTTTTCTATATTCTGAGTATATTGAAACTGAAAATAAAACTTTTGGATTTATATAGTGATACACTGCCTGTCTCACACATGAGACAGGTAGAGGAAACAAAAAGTCCAAATTAGAAAGCTACTGAGTGGCTACCAGGCTGAAAACTGTAAGCCATAAGATTGTCAAAAACCATAGATGATGGATGCACCTCAAATAATGTGTAAGCCAGAACCAAGCCCAAGCTACAATGATCACAAAAGTCCAGCTAAAAAGTTGACATCAACACCAGCCATCAAAGATCTGATGGTAGCATCTAACCAAGGCAAATGGTGGTGCAAGGGGCTGAGATAGTGATTATGGATCACAATCCAAGATCAAAGCCATCAAACCTCTGAAAATTCAAACTGCTACCCTTGACTCTGGCCAAAACTCCAACAAGTCCCTGCCCCTCTGACTACCAAGAAATCATCCACCAGTGCACACAAAGCCTTGAGAACCATCCAGATGTGAAATGAAGAAGGAACAAGAGAAGTAGAAGGCAGAAAGAAGAGGAAAAGGCCGAGAAAAAGGTTTAGCCTGTGAAATAGGCTAAACCTTGGTCTTGGACACATTGAGACCATGCCAAGTGCCCAACAGACACACCAGGCACCACATAACTGGATCATCACACATATCTAATGGATGGTCTGTGCATGACATGAAGGAGTATAAAAGGGAGGTTGAAGAGAGGATTTCAGGGGAAACAACATACATGACATGGCTTGGAATCTCCAGGGAGCGGATATCTTAGGCCAAGGAGCAGTACTAGGCTTTGGGTTTTGGTGTAATAAACCATTTGACACCCAATCTGAGTAACTTTGCATTTAGTTGTTTAAATTAAAATGAAGAAACTTATATTGGCTTGTGCTACAAAAGTGCACGTTGTCTGGTAAACTAAGCCCAACATAACCTTGTGAAAGGCTAAGTGTAGATCTAATCAGATAATCTTACTGATAAGATTTGACTAAACCCATTTTGCATCAGTAGACATTCTGGAAAAGCTGAGAAACACCGCGTTTTCTACTTTCTTCTGTCATGATGTCAGTGGCCACAGCCAAACCTCCATGCAAGCAGACTGATTCCTTTTTCTAGTTCACATCAAAACACAACATTTCCAATTGCACTTCAACATGATGTTCCTTCAGTAAATCCCCCAAAAAATACTTATCCAATGTGGTGAATATGACTGGTGGCACCGGCAGCTGAATTCCTATCCACATTGACATCAACCAAGCTCTCTGAAATACAACTTGTTTGACATGTGGTTAACCACCATGGAAGAGTTACTACTTTGGTCAGACTGTGATGACTAGATGGTAGTGAGGACTATGTCACCACACATTGCTATTGTGTGGTCTTCTTGTGTTATATGTTTGCCTCATGTAATTCAATTGAACCGCCTTTCCCCTTTGTATGGATACAATGGTCATCAAGGTGTTACTTGCATCTGAAGTAAATCCCTGGACCAATGCAGATGCAGGGATCCTATGCATTCTGGAGCACACCTTCAGCTAACTTTAAAGTTCTGCATTTGTGAGTTGTGGAATTAGCTTCAAAACATGGGTCACTGCAGAATTTTCTTGTCACTTCAGAATCAAAGTGGTGTAGTGTAAATCAATATCATGCACAAGTGATTTTGTTGAAGCTCCTGTAACTAGGTGGTCATTACAAAGTCCCAAAGAGGCATGGTGGCAAGATACCCTAGCGTAATTTAAAAATCTGGAGATCAAGAATTTTTAATATGCCTCTTGTGTTCAACCAAAAAGGGACATGGTATTCAAACAGCCACTTATCTTTGTCAGGTTCCACTGACCATGGGGGCTTAGACCACTGAGCAAATCCTTACTTGGCGTGCACAAAGTCTACACACACAACCAAAGGGTGGGCGCGGTGGTACGGACCAGGACTGAGGGGGCGAGGGTGAGGATAGAGGGGTCGAGAATTGTCCAGGAGACTGTGGGGGAAACTCCGGGGTCCAGGGATGAGCTCCGGGGCTTGGTGTAAGTCCCAGACACGAGTGTGTAGAGGGCCAGGGTTCAGGTGCGGGGCTCACTAAGTCCCAGGGCTGGGGAAAGGCAGGGAAGGGCAAAAGAGTTGAGGCTTGAGGAGAGAAGAGACGAGAGGCGAGACGGAGAAGAGAGAAGGAGAAGATGGAGAGAAACTTAGAGAGGGAGAGACGGAAGAGGAACTTAGAGGGAGAGACCGAAGAGGGAAAACAATAGATTGAGATGAGGCGAGATGAGTGATAAGATAAGAAGAGAACAAGTCAAGTCGAGTACGAGATAAAGAAGAAACAGAGATAGGATATGGGAAGTAGACTTGGAACAATAACTGGCAAACTAGAGACTGGGATGGGCAATATCAACACTACTGTACCATACGCTACATTACGACTTATATATGTGGGGTCAGTCATGCTCTGGGGCTGAAGCCCAGGCTCTGTGGTGAGTCGCGGCACAGGGGTCCTTGCTGGAGCCTGGTGTTCGTGCAAGGAGCAGCACAGGAGTGCTGGGGCCCTTGCTGAAGCCCGGGAATTGTGCAAGGGCGCTGCAGGTGTCAACGTCAGTTGAGTGGCGTAAAGGAAGCTCACACAAAGGAAGGGCCTTGCTTTGGGAGCATGGAGGCATGGACAGTGCAGGGAGGTGAGGAGTCGACTGAACAGGAGGCGCGGGGCGTGAGGTCCAGGCCGGGTGATGCGTTGATGCACAAGTCGTGGTGGTTGCCCAATTGGAAAAGGGGACGTTGGGGTGTGCCGGTGATGGGTTGGGGATTGCCGGGTTGACAGCCGGGGATTGCTGGGGCGGGCGCTGACGGTGGCATGGGCGTCCAGAATTTGCTGGGGTCGGTGCTGAGGTGGCATATACAGGCAGTGATGGCCATTGATGGCCGTCAATGTGCTGATGGCCACAGGACCGGTCCGGGCCCAGGGTTTATGGGGCTGTCCTGGTGAGTTTGAGGATACAGGGGCTGGGGCTGGGTACTGGCAGTGGTGGTGGATTGTGACACTGACTCATCTGAGCCATCCGCTGCCCTCTTCTGTCATGACAGTCCATCTGGTCCCTGGTGTGACTGAGCTGGCACATGGTTTAGCGCAAAGTCAAAGAGTGTGATGTACATGATCCATTGGGTCATAGGGGCATTTGGTAGGTCCGGGTTTTGTATCATTTCAACCAAAAACTTTGTGTCCACGTCAATCTGAAAGTGAACCCCCCATACTCTGTGCCACAGAGCCTTCAATGCCTTAAACAGTCCATACAGCTCGCATTTTGGCTGTGAGTACCTCGACTCGACTTCATTGAAGGTGCCAGATCCAAATAAGGCCAGTTTCTTTTCACTCACTCGGTACTGCTGAAGGATCCACCCAGCTCCATTCTTACAGGAGTCCACAGCCATGACAATCAGTCCATCAAGGTTGTCCCTTGGTAGTTTGTCCATCTTTGCAAACTTTCAAGCCGCATCATATTTGATTGTGATAAGGACTGGCGTGCAAGTGACCAGCATCTTGAGTAGCCCCATTGCATCTTCTTCATCTTCCCCAAAGTAAAATTCCTTTGCAGCGCCCCATGTAAGCAGTGTTAATGGTTTTGCAATTAAAGAGAAGTTCCGGATCCAGCACTGACCCACACCAGCAGTCCCCAGGAAAGATCTTACATCTGTCACGTCCATTGGCTGTGGCCATGACGAGGCCTTGCTCCAAGTGCCATCCCTCCTTTGAAACCACTGTCCCCACAATCCTCAACATTGGTGTTGCTAAGATGAGCTTCATCCCCGATGCCGTTATTCCTGCCTTGATAAATTGAGCAAAGAACTGGTCCAGGGTAGTGGCGTACTCATATATTGTCCTCCTGATCCCTGGCAATACTTCTTCATTCTCATACCAGCACTCTGGACCTATTATCCCCATGTTGTCCACAAATCCAGCCCCATTCGGTGGTTCTGCTTCCCTCTCATCTTTTATCACATGGTCCACACATTTCTGAAATTCTGGCAAGGAGTTCGTTGCACCCTGGGGCAAAGTGGTCCTCCTTCTTGCACCCAATACACATCCAAACATAGTCAGCAGCCTTGACTTGACTGCGAGCTTCCTTCCATCATATCCTGCAAACAGGTCGCACAACCCATAAACCGCCCTTCCTACAAAACTTTCCGCAAAGTCATCCACCCTTGGCAGCAGAGCTGAGTCCCTGACTGTGACCTTATTTAACTCCTGAACATCCTGCACTATCCATATACCATTCTTTTTGGCTACCGCAAAAATTCTTGATCTATACAATGCTGTGGACAGTTCAAACTTTCCTGCTTGCTCCTGTGCCAATAAAGCCTCCTTGACTTGTCCTTCTATTGCCTTCGGTATCCATATTGGTTGTTGGACCCATGGCGTGTGCTCTATCACTGGAATTCCATAATTGTCAAAATACTTTGAAGAAAAAGTCCCCTGTTCTGAGTCCTCAAACGCCAACACGTCCTCCCTATCCTTCAAAACAAAAACAAGCAGATCCCTCTCCTTTGTACTCAAGAATCCCTCTAGAATTTTACTAAGGACAAGATCAAGCCTTTCCTTTGACAGCTTCTCTGATGGTACAAAATCCTGCAAACATGGCAGTTCTAGTGGCAAGGGTCGAGGAGCAGCTATAACCACTGGCCAGAATGTCTGGCCCTCCACATTTGGCATATAGGAAGGCACCAGCCTAACCTTCCAGTCCACAGGTTTATACTTTGTCCTCCATTGCAAAACATTTGCCAGAAACGTTGTTTCTCCTTCCTGTCCTTCAAATACTCTTCTTGTCTATGGTGTCACCTCGGGCCTCAATTCTGATGGTGACACACAAGCCACCCTCTGCAACAAGATATCAAAGGCCTCTGGTGGTTCCCGCATATCTCGCTCTCTGTCGTCTCCTTTCCTATTGCTCCCTCTTTCATCAATTTCATAAGATCCCACCAGAGCAAACAGACTCCCTCCAAGGCGTGGAATGGGTGCAGGCTGTTGTCCAGGCCTTGTTCCCGCACCCATCTCTAGTTTTCCGACTTATTATCCAACACATCCTCAACCATTGACTTTTGTTTGCATTTAGGGGGATCCAGTCCTGCCTCTACCTCCAAAGAGGCCTTATTCCGTGGTGCATTTGGCGTGGTCAATGGAATCGAAACCATTGCCCTGTTGCCCTTATACCCATTCTGCCATACTCTCATCACCATTCCGCCTGTCCAGTCATATTGTATGCTTGCTGTGTACCACTGTAGCCACAGTTGACCCAAAATAATGTTGCCAGATGCCAGTTCCTCATGCAATGTTCCACTCACAAAAAAATGGTGGTCGAAGGCATGTCCCCTTATCCTCACTGTTACATCCCTCGCACATCCTCTCAGCCTAACCAGGTCTCCATGAATGCCTCTCAGCAACCATCTTGTGCCATCAAGGTCTAAAGTCAGGCTTGCCCTCTCATACAAGTAACCAGGACACAGGTTTAGTTCTGATCCTGTGTCCACCATAAACGACACTTTAACCCCGCCAAACATCCCCTCAAATTTGCCAGTCACCATTGCAAACAATGGCATCGGGTTTTTATGAAGCTTTACCATGGATGCATACCATACCTCAACGGCTTCTTCTGTCACCACTTCCAGATCAAAGTGTGGACCACTTTCACCTTTGACTCCACACAGTCCTCCTGCTCTCCACCATTGTCATTTGCTATTAAAGCTCCTTCTGTTGTTAGCTCTGAACATCCACATGGGCAAGCATCCTCATCCAAGTTCATAACTTGGTTGACCATCACAGGTTTTTCTACATATTCCCTTCTAACCTTCATGATATTTGCCATTCGTTTCTGGAATTCTGGTGAACACCCCAGGAACTGTCCTACCGTCATCATAATTATAGTTTGATCAAGCAGCTGCACCTCCACCGCATCCAAGTCTACCTTCTCCTGTATTGTGGACATGAAGTGATACAATGCTGTCGTTTTTCCTCCAGCCTCACCCCCTCCCTTCACTGGTTGCTTCGCTTCTTCTTTTGTATTCTGTGCTGGGAGTGCAGACAGGTGCTGTGGCCCTCTAGATTTGTGTGGTTTAGGGGCTGTTGTTGATCATTGCCTGTCGGGTTCCAATTTATGCTCCATATCTGACATGTTCTGTCCTGACCCTCCCACTTTAGCAGGGATCTTGATTGTCAATGGTTTCCGTTTTGGATTGAATCGCCCATCTTCCTTTTGGGTTCTCACTGCTGGACAAGCCAACGACCTCCAGGCTGGCGCCAGCTCCACTTTCAACATGCCCAGCACTTCTCTAGACAACACGTCTTTCCCGTCCAGTTGCAGTCCCGCCCAATTTGTTGACACCATATGCAGAGGTGTGTCTCTCCTCTCTGTTGCCTTCCCATTCGATACCTTTCTGATCCTACTCAGATTTCTAATCTTCATCACCATGCCCCCCACCTCACTTGTTGGCGGAGGTAACTGACTACTATCTGCCATGACGAGCTGACCTCTCATGTCATACCTGACCAGTTATTCTTCAAGTAGTTCTTGCGTACATGGACAATGATTGTATCCCATTAGATGTTCGTCTGGGCATTGGCATCCCCCCATACCGCACCGATGTTTCGGCGCTACCAACCCCTCTCTTGTCGTATTCCCCTTCAGTTTTGCCATCTCCGCCATAGCAATTTTTAGCAGTTCCATCCCTCACACCAACTCGTTTATTTTTTCTTTGGTCCCCTGTGCTGCTGGTACTATTTTTACTAAAGGCTTGGGCACGAATGCCACCGCCTTTTTCATCTTCTTTTTACTTTGTGTCTTCAAGGCGACTTTCCATCGTTTCCTTTCTGCCCCGCTATCTACCCCCATCTCATCTGATTCATCCTCCTCATCCAAGTCAACCTCTGACAGCTCCACATCCAGGTCTGACTCATCAAACTCCATCCTTAACCACCTCAATTGATCTTCTACTTTTGGCAGGTTTGACTTCTTCTTGTACCCTGTTGGTATCTTTTTCCTTATCCGTTTCCTTAGCGCCTCAGGGATCGATCTGCCTTGGTTCTTCTATCAGCAGCCCCGATAGCTTTTTGAATGTTCAATAGTACCCGTCAACGTTCTGTATTGACTCAATTTTACCCTCTGAACTGTGCCTAGCCATCCACGCTCGAAGCTTCTCCATACTCGTTTTTGCTGACAAGTCGTTTGAACCATACAAATCCACCATCATCATCCTAACTGCCACCCAGTCGTTACTCACAAGCTCTGGAACGTTCTCAATGACCTGCCTGACTTTCTTTGAACAATATCTTGGTATAAAGCCAGGGAGGTTTGTATGATCTATCCTTGCCCTGTCCACGTGCAGCTCCAAAGTATCCAAGAAGTCTTGCACTCCTTCCCCATCAAAGTAAGGAGCGTGTTTGTCGTATGGTATCGGCACTGGTACCACCTTGCTTACGTTACCCGCAGCCAAAGTCAGACTTGTCAATGAAGAAATCGTGCTAGCCCTGCTTCCTGAATCCCCCTCACATGAAAACGCCAGTCCTTCTCCCAACATTTGTTGGAGTATGTCTTTCACTGATCCTTTCAAAGGCCTCAAATCGAAAACTTAGCCACTCATTAAGTACGTCACCTGGATTTAGCACGAAGTACTACCCCCCTGTCGAAGTCACCAATCTGAGGTAGGGGGTTAGTTCAACAGACAGATTAGTCTGGTAGGTGACTAAATCCGATCAGGTCCTTTGAATTTGACCCAGTAGTAAGACGTGAGTGGCTAACAAGAATATGCCAACAGCGGCAGAGAAGATCCAAGGGAAAGAGGCAAGTGATGAAGTCAACGATATAATCGAGACGTTCAAGACCATGGTAACAACGCAGCAGCAAGAACAATGAGACAATGAGTACACCTAGGTAACAAGAATATCAAGGCTATGAGACAATGAGGCAACGAGACAACGAGATGATGAGGCAACGAGACAACAAGACAATGAGAATAATGAGTCAACAAGAATAATGAGTCAACAAGACAGCGAGGCAACAAGACAGTGAGACAGCGAGACAACAAGGCAGCAAGACGGCGAGATGAAGAGACAATGGGACAATAAAGACTACAGAACTGCGAGACTACAAGATGGGTGAGGGTTCCAAGAAAACAGAGACAGACAGTACTGTTGGTATCATTACACTGAAAGAGAGTTTTTTCTCTGTGGGTACAACAATCTATTATTCTCCTGTACACAGCCCTATTTATACTGTAATCGTCCTGGCAACGCATCATTGATCCTCTCCCAATTCACTTCTGAACCATCAGTTGGTTTCATAATTCCCTCCAACTTTGAACCTTAATTTTGTTGATCCCTCTTTTTATGGACCGATCATCTGCCGTACGTTCTTGCCTTGTTTTTGTTGTCCATTCGTGATTTGTAATCTTTTGGCTTCTTTCCTGGTCTTTTTATGCCCCCCACCACATTCCAAAGCTTGTCGATGCAAAGAGAGTTTCTCCCTCTGTCTAACGGGTATTCCTTTTCCTTTTTCTTGTTCTTTCCGACTTTTGCTCCCTGTTCATTCCTTCCCAATGTCTCTTCCTCTATCTGTCTGCCCATCTTCCCTACCACAATGGCAGACCTAGTGGGACTGGTATTTAATAATGGGCAGGCGGGGTAGCATCAAAACGGGGTCAATGACAATAGCACCAATTGTCAGTGCAGACAAAGGACAAGCTCATATATATATACCAAGGGTCGAGCACCCTCAGTCGTCCATACTACAGAGGACGAGTTCATTATTTGTATACTGATACGTTGTTATTTACTTGTACCTACCGACTTGTGTCTGTATTTTCTCAAGTCCTAGTTTGGATTCTAACACAATTTATATATGCAAAAACGCAGTTCCTTTTTCACATATCCAAAGACGACGACGCTGTCGAGACCCGAGAAGAACAATAGCTGGGATTCCGGTGATTTCACCAGGATGAGTCCATCCCTCTGCCCAAGTCTAGACAAATACAGTTATTAGTCCTCAGTCACACCAGTAAATGTTGTTCGACTGAGTATTACCTGTAGACGAATACAGTTATTAGTCTACAGGGCGACCGATTGATAAGAGGTAGGTAAGTATAAGTAGGGAGAAAGCTCACCCTCAGTCACACCAGTAAATGTTGTTCGACTGTGGCTGTCCTGTGTGTGTAAAATAAAAGGAGAAAAATAATTAGAGTTTATGGCAAAGACTAGCAAATACCGATCGTGCGGCTACCAGCGCCAAGAGTAAGAAAAATATTCGAGAGGTAAACAGAAAAGGAAAAACACGTATCACGTAAGCCATGGTATGACGTATTCGAGAAGTCATTGCTCAACAATCTGTAAATTGAAGCGTGAAGGTACGTATGCAGACAGTAAAATCTCAATATCGGAGGGGGGCTTCCGCCCTACCAACCGTTCCGATCTCTCAAATCGTTCTTCCTGAATATCTGATTGGAGTGGAGGCCTGATAAAAAAAGGGATTCGGTTTCATGAAATCCACGAATAACTAAGTGTCATGTCGGTAGTGATACGCGAATTGGATCACTGTGTACTCTTTTTGATATGCTATTGTATCGCAGCTCTACATACAAAATGCAAGTTTGAAAGCGTTGGCGTGTACCTTATTTAACTGTACGATTGTTCAAAGGAGTTCAGGAAGTAGTAATGAAGTTAAATTAATAGAATTTGGGCCTCCAAACCAACTAGAATAGCAATGTCTCTCATAGACTTACACGTTTTACATCCGTCTAAGTAATATATGTTCCTTCTTCTATTTCCGCGTCTTCAGTCCTTCCACTACGAACGATAATCACCATTGATCTTGACATATTCCTGGGGCAAACTTATCAGCCTATACCATACTAAGACTGCAAGAAACTCACATAGCTGAAATCACATGTCCAATACGTCGCTTCCTTGTCACCCATGCCCAGTCTAACCTCAATGTCGAACTCCTCTTCACTGAGGATTGCCTTTGCCCTTACTTCGTCCACGATTTCGGGCTCTCCATTCACGAGCACGGGCAGCGGTGTACTGCCATCTGAGGGAATAAAGGTCACGGAGACAGTCGTGGGATCGATGACGGCAGGGGTGGAGGTGTTGGGGAGAGGAGTGAGAGGCACTGAGCCTGTGGCTGCTAGGATACGACCCCAGCTGGTAATTGTGAGAACATGATCTTCTGTGTGAAAGAGAATAGAGCATACTTTGCATCTTCACCATAGAGGGCGGTTTTTACGAGGGCAGAGGTGGAGATGCGAGATGCGATACTATGTGCATCCGCGAACGAGTTCGCTTCCTACAAGGATGATGAGTCAGTCTTGAAAAGTGACAAGAGTAAGAGATAATTAGAAGGTCTGTCGGAAGTGCAGACAGTATAGACATACTGTAATGCGCAGGGCCAGAGACAAGAAATGAATTCGTAGAGACACGCACCTTGACCGTCACTGTGACAAACTTGGTGGCACCCTCGCCATCACGAACGACAAGCTTAGCCAGGTCCGCCGCAAATGTCGTCAATTCCGTCTTGAAGATCTCGTAACTCTCATTGTCCGTTTCCTCATCAATCTCCTTGACCTGGTTACCAGCGGCCGCACCATTCGCGAGAGCAATGATCGTGTCGTTTGTAGACATGTCACCATCAACGCTAATCGAATTGAAACTCCTCTCCACCGCATACGTGAGTGCACTCTGCAAGCTCCGAGGGCTGACAGGTACATCGGTCAATATACAACCAAGAAGCGTAGCATGCAGCGTTTTCGGTGCGAAAGATGTTGAGGCTGGACCCATGTCTGGATGAATCATTCCTGCGCCCTTGTCCATGCCTGCCATATGGTACTCAACACCTCCAATGGTGAATTTTCGTGCACGTAATTTAGGGAATGTATCGGTAGTCATGAATGCCTTTGCGGCACGTTCCCAAGCTGCAAAATCCGTTCCGAGAGAGGTCGAGGCTTTCGTGCTGATTCCGTCAAGAATTTTGTTGATGGGAAGGTTTTGTCCAATCACTCCTGTAGACATGACAAGTGTCTCGTGTTCTGGCTTGTCGGAACGCGACGGGAGGAGTGCATCAGTTGCTCGTACCATAGCCCAAGCATTTTTTAGTCCTTGTTGGCCGGTGACAGCGTTCGCGCAGCCACTATTAACGACGATAGCACGAGCACGACCACCATTTGCAGTCAATATCTCATCGGAGACGAGGACAGGGGCAGCTTTGAAGGCATTGCGAGTGAAGCAGGCTGCGGCCGATGTCGGCCGTTCAGAAGTCGAAAGTATAACGCCAACGTCAAGTGCAGTTGTCTTCTTCACACCAGCATGTACACCGGTGAGGAGGTAGCCCGTAGGAAAAAATGATGAAGGGAGAAAACCATGGAGGTGCGCTTTTGACGGTGTTGGCTTGATAGTCACCGTGGAACTGAACCGTTTGAACAGCTGTGACATGGTAGTGGTCAACAGGAACCCTCACTCAGGAGTCAAAGAATTGTTCAACTTGTTATATTACAGCAAAAATGACTCGAATCACTCAAGTGCATTTTTGCGATTGGCAAGGCAAGATAATGTACGTTCCTAGACCACCTGCTACTGCATGGTCCTGTGTCAATCCACACAGCAGCAGATCAAGTCTCAAGTTCAATAACACGGCAAAATCCTCTCTCTCTCTCATCGCTCCGTTACTCCGATGGCCGGGAAAATCAACCACAGAGTGCAACACGACTGCTGCATCGATGATCAAGAAGAAAAAATGTGACCAAATTTCTTCTTTTGTGCATTCGTATCACGTGATTACTTACATCGCCCTCGACCCCCTTCGTACCCCGTTGTTAAACGCGCTCGAAGACCCAGAATACATTCAACGCATATCCAGGCGAATTTTAACCTACTAGTCTCCTTAAGATGAACTATTGCTAGCATTGCGTCGACAGAGTCTCCTCCCTTTCTATTCCCTATGGACAATTCTTGGGACTATTTTCATGGGATCTATCATCCAGTCAAGAGCTAGTTTAGGAAATTTCCGCGTGGAATGAGGCTCGGGAAGCTGGCGCGGGCATTTGCTCCGTATCATATCGTTGGAACGATGACCGCCTTGAAGACACAGTTCGGTTAGCCAAGAAGCCTTATACCATTATACCTGAACGGTGAGACAATCGCCTAGAATTGATTAAGATTTCAGTGTGTGGCACTTAAATTGTCTGATGCAGATTTGATTCCTATCACTGAAGGATTTGATGCCAATCATTGCGAAGAAAACAAGTCATCTTCCTCCTTGGGCAATGACGACAGAAAATCTAGTGCACCAGTGCCTCCAAATTTTTCATCATTCAAGGTCAGTCAGTACTGCAAAAGTCGTAGAAACTGCATCAACACCGGTGTAATAATACGTCCTACTGGCTGGTAAGGATTTGACTTTTGCCTACCTGATCAACGCCTTGCTCTGAATTCTACTCCTATCTTTGGCTGAATCGAAAGAGGAGCCGAGTCCAAGTAATCTTCGAATGCGACCTTGGTTCCTTCAACCCCTTTTCTTGAGTCGAATCATTTTTAAGCATTGCCCTCCGAACACTTTAGTTCCAAGCAGTCTTCCTGCATGGTAAACCAAGTTAAACTCGATTGATTTATGTGCTTTCGGCAGAAATAGAACCGACAAGGGAACCATCTTGGTTGCGACATACCTGGTAAGTCGGTTCGTCCCTTTTTCTCCTCACGCATTTCCCACATCCATAAGAACCTGGTTTTATCCTAAGTAGCAGTCTCGATATCGTATACGTCGACATCGTGACCAAATTAAACGAACCTTCCAGCTCCAAAAAACAAAACAGGGCCCTCGGGTAATTCGTCCTTGTGCGACGCAAAGTGACGCAGAATAAGTGATGTTGTGTCATGACACGGCACTTGAAACTCTAACGGAAGGGGGAATGTGGCACTTCCGGGTGTGTTATAGCTCTTGGTCATATAGATTGGTTGGGACTGAGGAACTCAGCACTTGTGTTTAGGATGCTGGCATAATGGAAAGTCTATTGAGCATCACTTGTGGGAGTTCTGTTCTCGCTATCTCAATATAGCTGATCAACTTGTCTAACTGTATGATCATCAAGGCCGTGTGGCGAAATGGCATCGCGTCTGACTACGACTTCGGAATCAGGAGATTGCAGGTTCGACCCCTGTCTCGGTCATTGATAGGCCAGTCCATGTGGGATAATTTTTGCATACTGTTTCCCAGGATATTTCTCGAAAATAACTAACGACTTGACTTCCAGAATTTGGAAGACGTGAGAAGAGATTTTCTCAATTCGTATTTCAAATGAGAACAACTCAGTGACGAAGAACAACAGACTGTAGCACTAGTAGGACTCATAAATGGGTCCAAAATCCCATTTTTATGGGACCAACGAAGGGACTTGAGGTTGTGACGTATACCATGAATCTGGAAAGGAGTTCAAGTGGAACAGAGGCCCTCCCATAACAGCACTCCTCCAGGTGAGGGGTCCAACCCTCTTTTAACTCAGCTCCTCAAAGAGATAAAACGCGACCTCGAGCTATTACATTGTGACATTTGAACGTATTTCATAACTAATACCTATTTTTTTCGAAACGAAAGATAAGAACAAATAATTAGGCAACATCGGCCTGCATTGGGCCAACCTGACCGCCCTTTGCGGCAGTAGGGGTGAAAGTGTGCCAGCGATCGTTGAAACGAACATCTAAGAAGGAGAATAAGCGATGGACTACGTAAAAACGAAAGATGTAACATACCGAGCGGTCGCCCACCATACATGTATTGTTGGAATTTGGCTGCAGGTGATAAGCAAACTTCAGTACATCAGGAAAAAAATAGAGAAGTGTCCACGCACCGATAGCAGTCTCAGCTTCCTGAACCTGAGCGAATTGAACGACACCACATCCCTTGGATCGGGTGCCATCGAACAGGATCTCAGCAAGTTCGACCTGTCCCGTTGTTTCAAAGAGTTCGACCAGATCTTCGTTGGCAGTCGACCACGGCAACTGCATCAGATAAGCATCGACCATTACCTGCAAATGAAGAGACGAGGGACGTACATTGCGGACCATGATCTGTTGACTGGGTTCAGCATCAGGCAGACGACCATATCCGCCGCCGTAGCCGCCGCCGTAGCCAGCGCCGTAGCCACCAGCATAACCACCCGAAGCATCACCCTGGTCAGGGCCAGAATAGTCGGCATATATATCCTGATTCGAGAAGTCACGACCGGCACCTCCTCCAAATCCACCGCCACGGAGGGTACCTCGGAATCCACCACGGAGACCCCTACCAAGTCCACGAGGTGCACCACGGAAGCCACCACGGAAGCTACCAGGGCCAGAGAGGCCGGCGTAGCGGTCCTGTAGAAATTGAAGAGTTGGAGATACGCCAAAAACTCAATTTTATGCCTTCATACCTCTCGAACCTCAAGAGTACGACCGTACCAGTCAAAACCATGGTACATGTCTAAAGAAGATGAATCGAAGAATCCGATGATACAAGGGGATAAGACGTACTAATAGCCTGTTGGGCATCTTTTGCAGTTTCAAACACGACAGTACCAGACCCCTTGGGCCGCCCATCTGCACCGATATTGATATCGGCACGGATGATGTTCCCAGCCGTACGGAAGAGATCTTTTAGGTCTTGCCACCCAGCTTGATAAGGCAGCTGGAGAGGAGTTAAGGGGCATTCAAGAGTAAAGACTGGTGAATAAAACACACATTACCAACGTAAAGTTGATTACCAGGATTGCCTTGTCCGCCGAAATAATTATGGGAAGGAGGACGCGGGGGCGGGGCTGCATGTAACCCTTGACCTGCCATTGCCATACCTATTTTACCTGGAACGGGGGTAGCACCAAAACGAGCCTCGTTTTCGCGGTCCTAGAACGAATTAACTGGCAGGTATAAAAAGCCAAGTAGCTGAAATACCTCTCTTATAAAAACTGGTCGACCCAGAAGAGGCTGCTCAGACAGCTCTCGAATAGCACGTTGTGAGTCTTCTTGAGAGGCAAACTCGACGATTCTGCGTCACGGTCAAGGATGAACTGGCGGTTGGAAAAATCAACTAACCCGCAGCCTTTTGAAACTCCCGTGGGCGTGACAAGAACTTCGGCGAAGAGGACCTCACCAGCTGCCAACCCCAAAAGAAAAACTCCCATCAATATCCTCGCGTCAACTCAACCATTCCGGCACAAAAAAAACAAAAGAAACACAATCATCCTTAACACCACAAACTCACACTCCAATTCCAGTCCGTCGGAATTCCGGAAAGGGCATGCGCGCACATGGTGGAACGTGAACTCCAGAAAAAAATAACATCGCCCCACATCAGCACACCACTGGGCTGGCACCATCTACTGCTACCGCCAGGAAAGCCCAAAAACCAAAAATATGCACAAAAAACTGATCTGAGATTCCCCCACCCACCTCCCCTCATGAATTCCATCAGGTCTCTGTACTTGACGTCGTAACTGAGGTTACCGACGTAGACCCGGTTTTCTCTCTTGCTGATCTTGGCAAATTCGACGGCCTCTTCATGGTCTGCGTTCATAGGTCCTCCGAGAGAGCGAGAGAACGTGTCCGTGCCTCTGCGATCCCGACTGCGCGAACGTGATCGCGACCGAGTGCGGGAACGCGACCTGGACCTGGAGCGACGACGACTGCGGCGAGGAGACGCAGAACGGCGCCTGGAACGCGATCGGCTACGAGAACGCGAGCGCTTACGACGCTGAGAAGAACAAGCCATAAGCTTTTTCGTTTCTTTTCTTTCTATGCAGAGTGATAAGCCCTCACATCTGCATTTCGCCTCTCAGGCTCCCAGTGGTCGCCTCCACCACGCCTGGACCGACCTAGGAAACCAAAAGAAATGAAGCTCTTGAGATAAAATTTGCACAACGTGGCGGATACGTACCAGACTCTCGCCTGTCGCGGTCGCGATGGCTGTCCTTGTCACGGTCCCTACGGTCCTTGTCGCGGTCGTCACGGTCCCGTTCTCTGTCCTTGTCACGGTCATAGTCACGATCCCTATCCCTGTCTCGGTCTCGTTCTCTGCCACTGCTCACAGGTGCTGCAATTGTCTTGTCGTCAGTGTCTTCCTTGTTCTTCATATCGACGTCCATATTTCGGTAACAAGGGGGTTAATGAGCAGGCAGCGAGTCAGTCACAAGTGAGAGGGGGCGTGGAAGAGGTCAAGAAAGAAATTTCTTCCCTGCTGACTCAGTACTCAGTTTCGACTCCGTTCAAATTTACGTAATCACATCTCCAAACTACTTCGAAGTGCCCGACTTCAAGATAGATAACCTCTACTGTTTTCTTTACTGATACTCGACGTGCTACTGCTCACGTCATATTCAATGGGGACCAACTGGGGAATGAGATACGCACATACATAAAGAGCTGAGATGTCTGTTTGTCTGAATCTTCTGAAGTCAGTCCACACGCAATCCACTCAAGATCTACCAACTACTTTCCCATCCATGTCTGTCACGCAGATCCCTGCATGCATTCCGAACCCTAAGATAATAGATGAACTTTGAAAGACAGCACAAGAACTACTATCTAGGAGGTCTGACGGACTACCAAGAAAAGCAACCACATTAATATCTCTTCTCAAGTGCTAACTATTACACCCGCGCTTCAATTTCCCTTGAAATATTGTGGTCAGTGTTACTATGTTACTATGTTACTATGCTTAGCTCAATCTACTTGCATAATGGTAACGGTGTCTATGACTTTGATTCGCAAAGTTGAGCCAATCTTCTGTCGAGCTGTCATAACTCACCTGAAGGCTAGCAACTTGGACGGTGTTGCTTCATATTGTAGTAGATGCAATTGATAAAGTGTTGGTTGATTCTCTGCACCAAATCTTTGTCAGTGGCAATCCTCAATGACTTTCGACGAGACAAAACAAGACATCCAGTAGCTCATATATTCTGACTAACACATTGGACTGGCAGTTGAATTTGAAATAATGTGATCAGTGATAGTCATAGAGCTAATCTGCATGCGCAACGACTGCGGTGTAACCTATGCTATATCTGCTTTCCGCAAAGTCGGGACAATCCTCCATCGAACTGGCATACTCATCCGAAGGCGCTAGCAACTTAGGACGATGTGTCCTTATATTCAAGCGGATGCAATTCATAACATGCTGGTCAATTCCTTGCATCAAGCTTGTGTCGGCTGCAATCCACTCTGCCTTCTCTACTCCTGTTAAAGCGGCACGACGGTAAGCCTTTCCATGGCTTCCCCCAGTCATGAAATTGAGCCCAGAAATCTTGTTAAAATGATTGATCCACTCGTCACAAAATAAACAGCATCGCTTGCTGGTGCCAATGATCAACTCGTGTGGGGTAAAAATCCCCTTCTCAAACCTTTCCATACAGTACCGAATGATCCTGATTTCGCAGTGTATGTTGGTCGCAAATTTCTTTGGCCACTTTCCCCTGTTTTCTTTGGACACTCGCTCTCTGGCTCCGCCTACGAAGGTCGTGCTCCGATCGGCGTTTCAGGTCTTGTTTTGTTAAATGAGAAGTTCGTCAATGCGGCACCTGGCAATCTTTTCCAAGGGTTGTGGCTTGATTGTCATTTCTCCCGTGCGTCCTGGTAAAAACAGGTCTGGTACCCATCGAATTTTATCCCTTATGAATCTTCAAGAACTTGATGAGATTTCCTAGCACACGAGATTGACTTAAGTTACAAAGACGGCGGTACACTGTTTTTGCGCATTCTACTGAAATGTCCACATCTCAAAGATGGAGAAAGAATCAGAAAATTGTTTAGTTGTACTGAGGGAAGGGCGAGGTAGCAATACACCGAGAACTTTACGCTGTGGCTGGCCTTTTTTCAACAGAACGGCCGGCGAGCCACAGCCTTCACAAGGCTTACGGACTCGGATTTCTGTGTATATATTACCCTGATTAGAACTATCTTGACACTCATTTGACGATTTTATTTGATTGACATCTCAACATGTAAGGTCCCGGTGCTTGCCACCCGAGCATGAGCATGGCACCTGTTTTAGTTTAACCACCAATTCAAATCTTTTTTTGTGCCAAAAGAACCACATCATGATCCCCAACATGTATATCCAAATACCATACAGAATGAAGTATTAATCAAATTCAGTATACTAGTCAGTTATTACCATGGAAAGCTTCTTTCATGAAAGGGGAATTTACGCTTTTGGCTACTGGTAGCTGTGGCGGCAACTGCAGATGAATATCACGATAGATGATGCATGTATGAAAAGCTTCCGCCACACTGACAAGGAGTTCACGAGGGCTTCTGCCCTGCACTAAATGGACCGATAATCATGACATCAATTCCAAAACGAACACGTGAACAGAGTCTTGGACTATTCACTGCTGGTGCTGGAAGGTGCTTCCATTGGAAAAAGTGTAAAAGAAAGCTGTTATGCCACTTCTGAAGTGCCAATTTCAATGGAAGCACCTTCCAGCACCAGCAGTGATTATCTCGCGCGCAATATGGCCTGTGGATGTTTCTTCGTCACGCTCAACAGGGTTGCTATTTCTTTTCCAATTGGAGTAAACCGGCGGGGTCATGCTTTGTGAGGATACACATGTTATATAAGGAGCTTGTTTTCTTGAATCCTCGATTGACAAGCACTTTCCCTTCAAGTACTTATGTCTGTCACAAGTGTTCCTATGTCTCGTCGCCTTGCGGAAGCTTTATCGCTCCTAAAATCCTATCCTCGGTTCATTCCGAACCGACGGGATCCTCACAGTTTTCAGAGACAGCTGAATGATAGCATCCTTTCGGAAGACTCTGATGATTTTCAACAGGATAAAGAGATTTTACAGTTACTGGATGCCGCTGCAGTCTGTCTCTCTACAACTGAAAAAGGAGGTTCCATTGCTGTTGCCATCGAAGGATCGGTCAAGGACACTGGTACAATCACGCTCGTCCTTGCAAAGGACAGGAACTCCAATCACCGCGATCGGGAGATTGCAGACGAGTTTCTACGCACGCTAAAAAGTTCTGTCGATTTTCAACAGGCTTTAAAGTTTGTCGTAATACATGGTAGAGAAAGTCTCAACGAACGCATTCGAACACTCCGCCAGACATTTTTCCAGGAGTTGCTTTCATCTATTGCTTCCCATTCCATCAAAGAGTCAGCAGGAGAAGAGTTCCGCAATCGTTTCACAGCCGTTGTTCTCGATGACAGGAATTGGGGTCATAAGCCTGTTGGGGAGGTCCTCGAGTACCTCCTCGGATTCATTCGTTCGATTCAGGAGCTTGATGACGACATTGAAGCCAGCCACGCTCGTTTTGTCAACCTTGTTCTCTATGCTCTCATGTTGAAGAGTTCTAGGTACATGTCTTTCCTTATCCAGTCAAGTACGAATACAGAAGCAGAGTGGTATCCGCAACTTAAAGCATTCTGGAGAGCGCTTGACCAGATTGTATATTTCCAGAGGATCGAGAAACTTGTGAAATTTGTTCACGACCGCAATGTAAAGGTTCGCTGGGCGAAGGAGATGTCGTACGGGGGCGCTGATCCAGTGCCCTGTCGGCCACTATCAGTATTAACAAAGCAGTAATTCATCAAATATCTGAGCCCGGATCTCGATGTAAGGTCTCCCCTTCCATTCCGTGATGAGGATGAGGAGACATTCTTTGAAGAGATGGAACGATTGGTAAAGCAGGAGGCCCCGCCTGGTCACTGGGATTCAGACACTCAAGTAACGTTGTCCTTGCATCCCGAAATCCGCATCGTGTTGGATCCAGCCATGGCGTTGGCGCATATCACTTAATCGGGTGTAGCTCAAACGGCTGTCTGTGCTGTACTTTGTGGCTCGATGCGTACAGTCATCATGAGCCCTCAGTTCCTCGATGGTGCTTGAGTCGTTTTGGCCCAACTATTGACGTTGGATGGGCTCTCCCCGGAGAAACTACCAAAGTTGCAGGTGTTCTTTCTCTCGATCAAGTTGTTCTTCAAGACATCGAGCAAGAACTGTATTTCCGCCAGTATGAATACATTGATATCTACCTATAAACAGTACCTGAGGTAACGACTCGACTTTGTTTTATGCATTCGATGTTCTTAGATCCTAATGTAACGTATATATATCATCCAAGTTTTCTTCATGAGTTTGAGATCGCAAATATCGATTGACACTAGGAAAGATATACACGAACTGCGCTGCCAGCTGCAGCTGAACGATTACCGCTATAATCGGCAATCCAAACGAAGATGCGGACGAGTTGGCTTGGTCAATCAATAATGGTGAAATCGATATATACTTACCGGTACACCATCGCGCCACCGCCACCGTCACGCGCATTCAGTATAATACGCACATTCCCAATGACATTCCCCGCACCCGACGCACCCGAACTGGCTGGGCATCAAAATCAAACCTACCTGTCGAGTTCAACACGCACAAGGCAGCAAGAATCCTTGGTTTACAGTGACAGACAGCTTATGGCCGTGGTAAAAACCACATTTCCTTTCTTGACGGCTTATCAGCGTCAGCATCAGCACCAGCTTCTACCACGATCGTCTTCTAAATATAACTCAGTCTAGCACGTGCAACCACAGTATGCACAAGACTCGTAACCATTATACCAGTTATTTCGACACTCTTTTCCAGCGTCAAAGAAAACAAACACAGTCCTCCACTCAAACATCCCAAAAGTTATTAGGTTGTAAACTTGTATATTGATTGATCACTTGTAAAGTAGGTAATACAATAATGTACTCAACTTTTCAAATGGATACGATACGGTAACGGTAAGATGCGATGTTGTTACGAGGGAAAGGGTGAAGGAAAAAATAGAAAAAAAGGAGGGAGGTGGTTACGGTTTTATTGTAGAGTAGGTTGCGGTGAATGGGGACCAAGAAGTATGCGGGAAAGGAGAGAGGGATTGGGGGGGGCGGAATACGGAGAGCTTTTGAAAAGGGAAAAAAGGGTCAAGGAACGGCAGATAGCAAAGTTCAATACGATATTCGAGGAGGGGAGGGGCGATGTGTGTACATTGTCATCTGTATCCCTCGACCTCGTTCTCGGGTTGGAATAGAAGGGGGGGGGAGAAAAAAAGTTGCGGGGTAAAGGAATGACGAGCCGAGGAAGGTAAGAGGAAGATGGATAGATGAATGTAATGGACCGGGTGAGCGGGACGAATGAGTAGATGTCGATTCGAGATACATGTACACTTGCTGAAGGAACCTCTATAGAGTTTGAACTTGAGTTGGTTGGTGTTTGGGTGCTTGGTGTTGAATCGTAGTCGTACGTGGCGATGTATGAAGATAAGCTAAGATTCAAATCGACCATGCGCGTGTTGACGAAGAATGTAGGGAGGAAGCGGGGCTCCGAAGGGAGTAGTCAAGGAGGAGCGGAGTGGGTGGAGTGGGGTGGGAATGCACACGTCACGACATTCATGAATTATGCATGACAAGGAACTAATGTGCAAAAGTAAAAACCTACAACACGTCCATCAGCTTCAACTTTTCATGTGAAATAACAACGCCACATACCAATGAATCCAGACCCGACCACAGAGACTGGAATCGTTGCTCCCAAAGAACCAAAGAAAGCAACATGACCAGGCCTGGGGCATTGGACCGATTGGGTCGAACCGGTGGTGGAGCGTAGCGGGGGCGGTGGGAATGGAATAGTGGGAATTCGGAGACGATGGAGGGGAGACGTGAAAAAGAAGACCGAAGCACCGAAATATAAAAAAAATCATCGCGCACGTAAACAACTGCATGCAAGAACGAAAATTCGTGCAGAGAGAGGGCGTGTGCAAGAAGTGAAAGGAAAAATAGAAAAAATGAAGTTAAAAATGCAAGGCAGTTGAAGGTGAAATATAAAAACAAGCCCGAACAAAAAATCGGATGTAATAAAATATACTGAATGTAAGTAAGAAAAAAATCCCAACCAAGCACAAACGTAAAACGCAGAAACACGGAGGGGACGTCGAAAAGAAGGGGGAAAAGAAATAAAAGGGGAAAAGTACGTTCACGTCATCAATAGTACTGATACACAGCGAGAGGGATATACACGATCCCTGCATCATACTAAAAACACACATCGGCGCCCAGCCTCGTCCCTCGGGATATATATACGTAGACAGGAGGCAGAGGTGAAATAACGGTTTGAGGAACTATGGGTCGAGGGGTCGAGGGAGAAGGCGCCAATAATAATAAGATATACGATAGATAAGGTTGGGAGCCGAGGCATGGTCGAGGACAGAGCAAGGAGAGAAGGAGAAGAAGAAGAGGCAGCGGCGGGGATCATGGTATCGTCGCCGTTCGCAACGAGTTATCGATTATCGATTGTCGGAGGTCGGATGTCGAGGAGTAAGGGTGCAGAGGGACGGAAATGACAATAATAAATGCCGATAAAAAATTTGCTTGCGTCCTCTTCCCCTCTTCTTCTTCTTCACCATCGGTCATTTGAAAGGTTGGTAGTGCGTGGTAATGTTACAATATGATGCCGAAAATTCAAATATTTGTTTTGCATGATGCTTCAACATTTGTAGCAAGTCGCCTTTGCCTGCCTCGAGGACCTTGGACCATCTAGTAGTGCGCTGCTGCATGAAGAACCCAAGAAAAAAGAGAAACTGAGACAGAACCCGAAAGCGTCGTAACCATGATTATGAGGGAGGATGGAAATTCGAGAGCGGACACGAGAGACGATATGCGGAGGGTTTATTGCCGGATTTCCTTTTTTGGGATCCAGTGCGTTGCGTGCGGTGTACAAGACGAAAAAAAGCCTGTGATGACCAGCAGACGCCACGTAAGGTGGAAGAGGATTGGCGTGTATATACAAGAAACTGAAATCCGGATAATGAAGACTCTGTGCAGGACGGGACGCAGCAGAGGGGATGAATGGGCTGTAGAGGAAAATCCCGGCCGGCGTCTCCAGCGGAGAGGGCGAATGCGGGCCGGGACGAGAGCAAGATGGATGGAAAATCGCGCGGGTGTCCGAAAAAATGTAACCGTGCCGGGTGGTGTGTGACCGAATAAACCGAAAGTGAGGAAAAAAATCTAAGTGACAAAGATGCCATTTTCCCAAACGCTGAGTAGGGTGTCAAAGACGCCCCTCAAACGAACTCCGGATCAGGAAGTTCCTCTGGACTAGGCGAATTCTGGAAGGAGGAACTCGCAAAGTAGCCTCGGACCTCCCTCTGAGCCATAGCCTCGTACATACGCTCTCTCTGAGCAGGAGGGGGCGTACACATGGTTTTCCTTGCCAAAGACAACTTGTTGAACAATGCATTGACCTCATCGGAAACAGTCTCTGGACCAGACTCATCGGAACTCATGTTGAAGACCATACCGCTGTCACTGGGCACGCGCTTGTGGTTGCGTGGACGGGACTTGTTAACTTGGGCTGGAAAAGGCTGTGGTTTGTGCGGGAGGGAAGAACGACGTTGCTGTTGTTTGGGACGGGTGGGAGTGACGGGAACCGCAGCGGTATCGTCGTTGTCAGACATGTCGTCGCAGATAGGAAAATTGAATGCGGGAAGCAAAGGCTCTGGTACAACGTTGCGTTTAGCGGGACGATGGCGAGGGAGGGGGACGGAGCGGGCGGCAGGAGGCTGAGACGGGGGAGATGGAAGTGGAACAGGGATGGAAATTGGCTGACGTTTGCGGTTGTTGCGAGGTTTTGAACTTTGCAAAGGGAGGAGGAACGGATCGGAGGGGCCCTCTGCCTGCGAGGGGGTGCTCCTGCTGGAAGGAGAGATTGATTGTAAATAGGAATCCAATGGGGCTAATGCAGCGACAAGTACCTGGACGGAGGTGTGGCGTGCTTGTCCTTTGTCTGCCGGGACCTGGACGGAGGTGTGGGCGTTGTGGGAGCTACCTTTGTGCGCAGGGGCTGCTGGGGTCGGGGCGATCGCTGCTGCGGCTTTGGGGGCGGCCTGGAGATAGTGAGGAGGCCGGGGGTAGGGGTGGGCTGGACGAGGACAACGGGAGGGGTGGAGGGGTGGCGTCTGTGGCGCAGGGGCGAGTGGTTGAGATTGAAGGACGGCGGTTTCTGAACGAGCATCATCGTGAGCGCAGGCGAGGAGATGGAAAATGGCAGACAAAGCGAAACGCCAAGCCGCCATATTTCTCTCACCCTTGTTTGCTCTTGTTGTCTTCCAGTGGCGCTCCGTCAGCTGACCTCCCACAATGTTTCCATGCTGACTCAGCAACGAGGTGATCCGCAGGCTTCTTCCCTTGTCCTCGGGCCCTTCCTGTAAACTCGCCGAGGCCACATTCTCCTTCTTTGCGCAACCAGACCACATGTTATCGTCAAAGCCGGCCTCGTGTCCACCACGCCATGTTTGTCAAGATCTTCCACGTCCCTTCATCTGACCCTGACCCTGCTTCTCTTCAAACATAGGAGCAGCTGGCCCTTCCACGCACAGCCTTCGTTCCTTCGGCCGTCTCCGTCATATCGGCCCCAAAGTATCTGCGTCGCCATCCCATATACTGTCATGCCTACGGCCCCTTCTTGTTCTGTGGTTATTGTTTGTACGCCGTAGGTTTACGAGACTATATCGCTTTATTCCATTACAATAACACAATCATTGCAACCCTTCTCGAACCTGATCGCAGTACGTACCCCAGGTAGGCGTGACATCAGAAAATACACTTCTTTCCCCAATTCAATTGTCGTCTGATCATTCTTAACTCCACTTGATAATCTCACACGTATCTATTTTAGCAGATAGCGGCACTCAGATCTAGGTAACTGAATCTACACAGCGTCGGAGGTTTCCATTGGCTACCGGCAGTTCGGGTCGCGGGAACTTTCCCAAGGGCTGTGACACCGAGGCTTCCTAGTAAATTTATGTGCTTCCACAACGTCTATCACGGACTCTCTCACACACAAGTTCAACGTTCAGCCTCAACCTAAAGTGCGCTCTCACACGACACTGCATACCCTGAGTTGGGAAGATTGAACCTACCCTGCATCATACGACGCATAGTCGACTCTCGGGCTTGCCTCGGTCGTCCTCCCGTATCTTCTGTCTTTGCTAGGCAAGCAAGAATCAAGAACTAACGAAGCCCACGAGCCACACGTAAGAAACACCGCCGCACTAGTCACGGAAGGGTTCCAATCCAAGTAGAACGCACAGTGCCGTTTCACAATTACCTAGGACGAGGAAGATTGCACGACGCACCAGTCATCCTTCCCATGAATTAAGCATGTCAACCAACACGACGAGCACAATTAAAAAGTGCACCGAAGCTCGCGAGAGCCCTTCAGCTGACCCAACGCAGGCCATAAAACCCATGGATTTAGCTTGCACGTGGTAGCGCTAGCGACCGATTGACCAATCTATCACCCACCTTTGCTCCCACACACAACCATCGGGGGATCTTCCAACTCCCAGTCCCCTCCAAGCAGAGCGCTTAGGATCGTAACGTAAACAATCACCAGACGTGTACCCCAACAGTCGTCGTACATAGCTCAGTGATCTGCATAAGAGATCCCATCACAATCAACGAGTAATCAGCATCAGTATACACGGGCGCCTGGTGACATCCTCTCCATATATGCATTTCTACCCACATGATGCGGTACGCCCTGCTGTACTGCCGCCGGCCCGCAGCACACACCTTTGAGGTGCTGTGGTCCTGCTTTGATCCCTGACCTCGTCAGATAAACGAGCCTTTTGGATACCCGTGCTCGATGTGGGACCGGTAACTTGAGAACAAGTGCAAAGTTGCAGGGGTTACTGAATCACTCAGCGCTCGGTGTTTTGTTAGAGATTAGATTAGATTGTCAATCAAAGGGCCTCATGTTCGAGAGTCCCTGGAGAGTTTCTGTGGTGAATCCTTACCTCAGCTTAGTACACAGGGATCTAATGTACATTATTTGTAATTTGCGATAATCATTATGAAGACATTAGATCTACCATGAGCTCAGCTGTGATGCTCTCTTTCCAAACTGCAGAAGATGGTTTTTCCTCTTATGACCACTTGTAAAAATACACCTAAATCTGCACATTCCTTCTTCTCATTGGGAATACATCATCAGAATAACTTTGTTTTCCATGTCAGGTGACTTGGATCATCAGATGATTTTGTTCCAATGGACACTCGATGTAACAATGAAGTGAAAGCTGAGTGTACTGGTGATGAGAGTGAAAGTAAGGAGAGTAGTGGTAAATGCAAAGAGAGCAGGGTTAAAAGTGAGCAGAGTAGTGATAAATGCAAAAACTTGTGCAATGAGGAAGAGTGGGAAAACTCAGGCTCAGCTACTGGATTGGAGCATGCCAGCAATGAAATAACTATTGTATGTACCCTCTCAAGTCACATTGACTGTGGGACCTCATCAAAAGATCCCTCCAGACACCTCAACAATGGTTTATATAAATACATGGTTGATTCCTTCCTCACCATCTGCTTCAACACCAATCAACTGATGCCCATTGTCATACATAATCTATGAGATGGATTACTACCTCCTCAGGATCAGGCTCATCATCAACTCCATACTCTGGCATGAAGATGAGCTTGAGAACAGAGTTGCAGCTCTTCAATGCCAGCTAGAACTCACAGCTGCACAACAAGACTCTGCAGAGATCCATGTTGTCTTCACTATGCACAATGCTGCTCTTCATCAAAAAGCAAATTTGTGGTATGCTAAATAGGACTGGAGAATTCACACATCAGTTCATATCATGACTTCAGATGAAGAGCTTCAAGAGATAGAGAAGGAACTAGGTAAATGTGAGAAGAAGAAGAGGCTTACAGCACAAAGGAAGACAAACAAGGATGCTGCAAATGGAGAGAAACTGGTCTGTCAAGCAGTGATGAGTACAAGGATCTTGCATCAGTTCTTGGTCTCTCTCTCAAATAAAAAAAATTGACCTACAACAACAATGGATCAAGAATGAATCCAACAAAAATTTCTAGTTGAAGGATGAGCTACATTTTATTGGCTGATTCAGACAATCACATAAACATTTTGCTTCATCAAATGAGAACACTATTGTAAAATTGAATAGTACATCAGACTCACACCTGCCATTACAGCACCACCGTATCAATCCTAATGACTCTGCTCAACATCAGAAGCTGGCCTTTCAACCACTGAACCCCATCCAGCCTACTATTCCTTTATCCCAGATAGTTTGTGTTCCTATCCTTACAATAGTAACTTTTATCAATAGATGCACTGATCCGTTGATATGTAAGATGTATGCACCATAAATAATGCTTGGCTTGTGCACGAAATAGATGAGAATGTATTCAGCGTGAGCGGGATTCGAATTTGGACTGTGATGGATTTTACACTTCTCAGTCATTCAGTACCTCTCACTTGATCATCAACTGACACAACTCATGCAACAATGAGTTACTAATAAAAATCAGATGTCTCTAGCTCAGATGTAGATTAAGATGTCCTGAAAGTTTCAAGGCCACATAGGCGGAGGACAAGCCTACAGAGAATGAATGGCTGAAATTTGTACTTCTCGGCCCATGACACACAGACAAGTTAAGTTCGTCCGGTGAAGTCATTCATACTCGCTTATTCCGTACTGACGCTAAGATTCCTTACTCCCTCGTGACCAGCTTTCCTAATCAATCTTGAATTGTCATCTTTATCTTGTCATCTTGTCATCTTGTCATCTTGTCATCTTTGAATTGACAAAACTTCTTCCTTATGGTATGGCTCTCACGGTTTACACATCAACTTTATGATTTGAACTTATATTGCGTGTTCTTATAGTGTAATTTACTCACGATTGCTAATAATCACTAATCACACAAGCGAACAAGCAGTCAATGCAAGCCTCTTGCTGTCGTATAAATGCGGACATGCCTTTTGCGATGGTCCTTGTTTTCTATTACTATTATCTTGTGCAGTGGCATTACGCTATCCCGAATCAATGTCTTCCATATCTAATCTTTTCTCCCCCTTGGATATCGGTTCCGTTACTATGCGCAATCGTGTCGCGATGTCTGCACTCACTCGTAGCCGTGCTTTGGGTACGATCCCAAATGGGATCATGGCTGAGTATTACGGTCAACGTGCCGATGGTGGTGTTGGTCATATCACTACGGAAGGAATACTCATCTCCCGTCAAGGGTCCGTGAATTTTATTCCTTTTGGTTTATTGTTCAATTCTTCTATCCTATTATAGGACTGAGTGGCCATTTGCTCCTGGTATCTGGAGTGAGGAGCAAGTTTCTGGATGGAAAAAGGTCGTAGATACTGTCCATGCCAAAGGAGCCACTATCTATGCTCAGGTAAGTTCCACAATAAAGAATGGCTTATCTGATGCCGATATTGATGTATGATCAGTTGTGGCACGGTATGTTAACGTATAATTCAGCTTATTACGAAAAACTGATTGTACTCTCAGTTGGGCGGGTTGCCCATCCTGAAGCTCCTGAACAGAAGCTAGCTGGTACGGTAAGCCGCGAATTTCTCTTCCAGTGGAACCCATGTCCATCCTCTTTCCTCTACAGCCCGTGTACGGCCCCTCCGCAATCGCAGCACGAGGTGGTAAATTTCGTCATATACCAGGAATTCCTGGATACGTCACCGTTAGGGTTTTAACAATTTTCGATACCGCACTGTACTCAAGTTTCTTAGCCTACGGTACTCGAGGATCCGTGGACTGTTGTTGCTGACTACAAACAAGCCGCTATTAATGCTAAGGAGGCTGGATTTGATGGTGTTGAGCGTAAGTTCCTCGTGTGTTCGTGTAGCTGAAAGCTCGGTGCTACTACACATTCAGTCCACGGAGCCAATGGATACCTAGTCAGCCAATTCCTCGATAACACGGCCAATAAACGTACCGACCAATGGGGTGGCAGCATCCAAAATCGTGCCCGCTTTGGCCTCGAAGTTCTCAAAGCCATGGTAGAAGTCTTTGGCAACAACGTGTCACTCAAGGTTAATCCTGCTGGTGGGTATAACGACGTGGGGTTCGTTCCTGTTGTATTTCATGTTACTCATCCACTTATACTATCCTTAGAATGCCCCTTCAAGAGACACTTGACACATACACGTACTTCCTAACTGAGGCCGACAAACTTGGTCTTTCATACATAACACTGGTTCGTTACGTGGAAAAATATGATGTCATGTACGACGGTAAGTTTTCTTTTCATCGCCTATTCTACGCTCTCTGGAGGCATTCGATTCAGGGAAAAAGCGCGCTACTGCGCATGACGTCATTGAATCCTACAGATCCCTGATTAAGAAAGCCAAGGTTTTCCTCAACGCTGCGGTGTCCCCCGAAGAAGGCGCTGAGCTTATTGAAGCAGGAAAAATCGACGGGATTGTCATCGGATCCAATTGGATCAAACATCCAGATCTCATGAAGCGCTTACAACACGGAAAACCCCTTGATAATGTACTTGATACCAAGAACTTGTATTGGCGCCCGGATTGCCCTCCCAGCGTTGGATATACTAACTATCCCATTGCGCAATATTGAGTGATCATGATCATCCGGTAAAAGCCTTTTATGCTCTCCGACATAAATACGCCAGTATCAATCGACTTTCCATTTAGTCCTTTGTCTTATAATTGTAATTGTCACTTGATTTTGAGACCTTGTGGGGGTGGTTCGGTGGTTTTCTATTACTCAACAACTTATATACGCGGATGCACATATATTCGTACTCAACGGAACAGGTCCACTGCATATGGATAACTCTCAAGGGAAAACAATTTAGCTGATTGCCAGGGAAGAGTTTGTTGCTACTCATTGTCCGTTTCAAAGATCGCTCACGCACAGCTGTCTTTGACGCTAGCTTCACATACATAGTCATCTACAGTATGTAATCTAGTCCGGTGATTGTATCTGTGCCTCTACTTCGCACACCCACCTCACGTTGTGCAGCAGTGCAAGAGGATTTGTTGAGAGAAAGTAATGCCAATAGCATTTCAATGTGAATCTATGCATCGCGATTGCTTGGGCACTGTATGTCTTAGTGAACGGCTTGAGGTTCTCGAATATCGTCATTAGAGTATTGCTGAGGCGATCCATCATGCAACCTGTCTTCTTCCAGGAACTCGGCAGGTGAATTCGATCGAACCATACCGTTCTCCTCGTCCGGATTGTCGTCTGGTCGGTTGGTCCATATACGAACCGCTCCGTCATGGCTTCCAGTTGCGAACATGAACGGGTCCTCGGCCGCGTGATTCCAAGCAATACAAGTCAAATCTCCACCGTGATACTGGCCTCGAATATAATGAAGGAGTGCTGCCGATTCCTGGTCCCAGATATGAATATCTCCAGCTATGAAGATCAGTTGTATCAGTTGGCGTCAGAAAGAAATTGACCACGAAGCCTTGCCTTTACCAGCACAAAAAACCATCTCGTTATTTTTCCCGCCAAAGTAACTTGGTCCAGCGAAATCAACTCGAACCTTGGGCATGTAAGTGTGCCTGTTCAAATTGATATTGAGACGTGGTTAGTCTACTCAAGGACGGAAACAACCTCAGGGTAAGTCGTCCTTTGTTTAAATTGGGATTCTCCTTATCCTTGAGTAACTCAAGTTTCCAAAGCTGAGGAGGCGCCTGCTCAGCACTTATCAGCCACTATATCGTATATATTTTCCAGGTGCTTCACACCTTGTTCTCGTAACTGATCAAAGCAATAATACCTCCTTCTATACTCGTGGCCACCGTAATATCTCGAACATCATTGAGTACAGGCGTTTGGCTTGGATCATCAGGAATTCAAAGATTGTCTATAAAAGGTGAAGTGTACCTACTTTTCAACCAGATTTGTTCCCATGTTATACACTTGGAATACAGTGAGTACCTGTATTTCGGTAACAGAGCGCATGATTACCAACGAGCCTCTTTTCTACCCTAGACTTGCTTGGTTGAAGACCATCCGGTGATTCGAGAAGAGGCCCCACCCCGATGAGTCGCAATGAATCAGGAGTGACCGCGACATCATGGAGTCTCACATGACCAAAGTCGTATTGATCGAGGATCTGTCAAGGGTTAAAAACATAAACGAGGCTATTCCTGGAGCGTGTCAAGATATCAACCTTGCCGGAGAGATCCTGTAAACTTCTGTCAATATGGTCAGAACAGTGAGCAGGAAAGAACACGAACAAGCTTCGTCACACCACTTCCTTCAACAGAGATGAAAGCTATATTATTATATGTGAGTGACAATAATTTGGCAGGTTTTTGGTCTGGATGGCTAACCCCTTCCATCAGGGAACCAAGCAATTGACTCTACGTTGGTCTTACGATCAATGGTTTTCGTACAAACACCGTCCTACAAAATGATGTGCGCTAAATTCAATATTGCCTCTTGTATCAATACCAACGATATTACCTCCGAGGACCAGACTTTGACTCCTCGTGTAAGTTTCGTTAGGAGACGATCCCCAATGGGTGACCTACCAGACATCAATAAGGATTGAACAAACATAAGAAGCATGACAATGGGCAAACCAAGCAACTTGTCCAACAAACCCAGCTGGATGTGCAAGAATTCGGTGGGATATCAAAGGGTCCTACAAGCAAGATGAGGCCAGAGGCCCAGAAAAAAGTATGCAACTCAACCTCAACGCGAAAAACCACCGAAGTCTTGTCCCAACTTACAGCAACATGTCAAACAAAGATGTACGAGAGCGGAAGGATCATGTATACCTTGATGTAGCTAAGTACTTTCCATCAGGTGAGAACTGTAGATGCCGGACAAGTCCCGTATGAGCGGCCACATCCTGCGTTGGTTCTAGCTGCTTCAGCTTAGGCGAGAGAGCCGCCACACGGGACCGCATCACGGCTTTGCCCGGTTCAACTTCATTCGTCAATGTCTTCGGGCGTTCGATTAGGTTCGAAGATGTCGTTCTCTGACGGCATGGCTCGAGAGGATGAGACGATACTGCAGAGTGCATCTTTACAGTGCGCATAGCGCTGGTCCATAACTGTCGCCCGGTAGAAACAGGTGCTGGTGATGTAGAGCCCACTACAGACTCCCCATTCATGGCTGAAGATGCAAAAGAGAGAGGAGTTTTGAGAGACTCGGACCCGACGTCAGATTGGCGTTGTAAGGGTGACGTGCATGTCTCTGAGTGAATGTTGTCAGCGTAGGCGGTGGGAAGTACAAGCCCTGCTTCGACATCATTGCTCTGTTCCGAGGAAATACTGTCGGCATAAGTCATGCAGAGTAACCTGGTACAAAACCACTGAAGGTTGTCTGCCAAATGTAGCAGCAGTCTATGAGTCATTTTCAGGAAAGTTTTAGCTTGTCCCATTCCGGGGAGACTCATTAATAGGGAAGTATAGTCTGTAAGGGCGTCGCTAAGCCATTTCCTGCCTTGATGTCGTAGATAGATCCAACGCTCTGATGCGAACCATGCAGAAACGGCTGTCAAACCGAAGGAGGTGAAGACGGTGAAAATAGTGGTTAACGTTGACGTTACAGGTGCCTACACACTCAGTACAGTCATTCGTCCCAAAGCGAAAAAAAACGGACCTGACCAGAGGCATATGCAAAAAGACAAAGGCCGACAGAGAAACATGCGACTGACACGACAAGGAATACGAGGGGTGATCTCTTTATCCATATCAAAACCCACCAGGGCACGCGGTCACCAGGAGAACGACTGCAAGATATTAATCATCAGCTTCTTAACTTCGCTGCCGTGAGACTAAGTGAAGTGCCTACGTACTACATTGCCTGCTTCCACGTCAATCCTAGTAGACTGTTCACAGCAGCTGCAATGCTAAAGACCAGAGAAGCAAACCAAAAGCAGTTTACTGCATCTGACACGTTATTACGGGATAAATTGAAAGAAAACTGCATGGTTGTCGCCGTAACGGCAGAAAAGAATGTAGCGACGGTTGAGAGATTCAATAGGTTAGTGGCACCATGCTTCTGCGCAAAACGGATGGTAGGGACACCTTCACGTGTTGTCAGATTGTGGAGACGATTGAAAATCGAAAGAACACACACCGACTTCGATGAACATAGACAAAGTCGATGTTATAGTGTCTATGTGTTCACCCATCTCTGACGATAGATCGTGTACATATCTCTGGACGGACTGGTGACGGAATTGTCCTGTCATGACAAGTTTAGTATTCAACGACACAATTACTCGATCAACTGACCAGCATATTCTCTGAGACAGGAGGCCCAGTACTTTATTAGACCGTCAAAACATGAACATGAATCCAGAAGAAATATTCCCACCTCAAGATCACCCTCAAACTCCGACATCGACGTGTTTACGGCCTCATCAGTGAATTCTGGAAATTCGTTCAGGCAATTGGAGAAGGTCCTGATAGCCTTTGCCAGCAGTTTCAACTGCATAGGGAGATCCTCCAAACTAAGATTCTCATTTACGGTGAGTGGTACGACATGTTTTCCCGTCAGATTCGCTTTTGTTACTCTCCTCTTTCGACGCTGGTCTTTCCCTCCCAATCTTGGTCGTTCCGGAAGGGTTTCTTTCGTGATATGAGCAATTTTGCGATTAAAGAGGTCGGCTGCGTTTTCGTGATATAGGAAAAGGACTTGGGCGAGTCTTTCGCGGAGATCAAAAGCAGAGGAGAGAATGGCAACGGAGCTTCCGAGTTGGCGAGCAGCATGGGCAAAGTTCCGAAGCTGGCATGACTTGAGCCTGTCGATGAGGATGTCAAGTCGACCAATAACTCACTTCCTTATCCAGACCCTCTATTCGTCTGCAACACGCCTACTTAAGCAGAAAATGATCGGTGAAACGATTGAGGTTTACCTTTTGAATCTACGGAAAGCTTCAGCCCCAGCAACTTGTAGGTGTTCGTCGACGGTAGCTTATAGAACGTCTAGTTTCTATTGGGGGAGAGCACGGTATGACACTCACGAACATCTCTATCGTCTTCGAAACTCGGCATTTTTTCGTCTTGAAACATAAAAAAAGGTAAGCGATGGTCTTTTGTAAGTCAATGGGGTCATACCTCCGTCGGACTCGTGATTCTGCAAAAGCATCTCCACCAAGTTCAGGATCGTCTCACGCCGGCTCGCAGAAGACGAACGTCGGTTTTTTGGTACAGTATCCCCAACAGAAAGGGGAATCGAATCAGGTTCTGCAGCGAACAGCCCTGGCATTATCATCTGTGAAAGGTCGCTCGTAGACTGACGGTTGGGTACCAAGACGTCGACGTTTTCTCGGTCTGTAGCGCGTAGAAAACTCGGGAAAGTCGTGAATATCAGCCAGTTCTGCGATTAACGTAGTGGAGATCGTTAGAGGTCGTTGCAGCGTCGGAAGCAGGTCGTTGCCTGCGTGTGGCGGTTATGCTAGAACGTATGTAGGCTTTAAATAAGTTGCACATGTGGTAAGGGACCCTGATCAAGTACTAAGCGATGATTTTTCTCTCGTCACTCCGCAGATATTATCGTTAATACTGACTCAATAGTTCCGTTCATGCTGGCATAGTTCTGAGGAGAATCAATCAACCTCGGACGCTGGACTCTAGACTATCGTAAAATTAAGGAGCTTGAACAGAAACGACTGCCAAGAGATCAATTCTTTTCCATCAATCTTACATTATCACCCATCGGAATCAAGTGCAAAACCTTAAATCATAGTCCAGAGTCATTACATACTCTCCACACAGGTGGTTCAGATCAAAACCAGTCTCTCGGATCCGTCAGAACGTTTCAGCCACATGTGTAATTATAACTCGGCTGCGACTGCATAACGGCATACGAAAGAAGGACCTCAGTACATATCATTTTATCTCTCCCTCTACGTGGTCGACCCACAGTATCTTAAACCATACATAGCCTAGGTCGCCCATGTATTGTGACACATTTCACGTTGTCCTCGGGGTGCTCAACACAACAGTTGGCTGTTCCCAAGGTGCAGGCAGAGGCTTGAGATTGCCGAGTAGTAGAACGACCGAGTTTTTTACACTACGCGTTATTATTTTTCGCAAGTATCTTATCTTCCCAATGGCCTCGAGGGTTTTGAAACTGAAGCTTGAAGGATCTTCAGATCTCTCATGTCAATGAGGTATCATTGATGCCGTACACGAGTTACGGCGATGGACGATCCTTCAATAGTTACATCGACCTGAGTAGAGCGGTAGATTATAAAAGGGAAACTTGCCAGCCTTTTTGTGCATTTAGTATGGGCCCTTTCACACATTGCTGATCCTTGCTGGCGAGTACTTTCAAGAGTCCAAGAATTCTGAACTTGCCAGGAACTAAAATCCGCACGTGATGCCCTCAGGGTATCGTCATTCTCAAAAAAAATATGGCCAGACTCGAGCGTGGTTGACAAGCATCGTAAGAGGAGCTGAAGAAAGAACAAGACCACCATAGTCGACGGTCACGGTCTCTTAGTGAACGTCAGAAGTGTGGGTTGCTGTCAGTGTTGGCGCCAATCAACGCGAGGCGAAATACACAAGACACATCATATCCCGCTATCCCTCGCTTTCTCTTCTCTGCTGCACGCACAATATCAAACTATCTCGTCCCTGCGGGAAAACACAAATGTAAGCCTGTGCTGTACATCGTCGCCTTCATTAGCTCAATATTGCCACGGAAGACGGTCGTCTCGACGACCTTCTTTGTGAGAAAGGATGGCAACTTTAACTCGTCCAAAACAACTTGCGCATCCATCATCAAGTCCTCTCTTGACTTCTGGAATCCCGAGCCCGTTTCCGAGAGAACAGTTCGCTCGATTACAACAACAATCGTTGAGTGATGTTCCCTGTCAGCGAGTGCAACCGGAACCACCTCTGGTATTGGAGTCGGAAATTGTACAAAACCATGACAACCAGGGTATTTCAGTGAGCCCATGTCATCGTTTTCTAAGTGATTACTCAACAATCAACAGGACCAAGTTATGCCATCCATTATACATGTCCAGAAATCATGTCTCATCACTTTGAACAACCTTCTCTCTGTTCCAGTTGGTTGGAATCCAATAGTATCAGACCGCAGAGACTCGACACCCTCAGATCCTCAAACGTCAGGCACGCCAGACACGGTTTCCGAATCGTCCTCCGCACTCCAGACCCTCGTCGCCAATCTTCGCAACGAACAAGGGACAAAGGGTATGATCCAAATCGCTAGCGGACAGGATGATGCCGAATTACTGAACGAACTCCGCACAAGGATCAATACAATTTCGTCCAGTTTGGAACCCGCCCATGCACTGCTCGCAAATTCACTTGTTTCTTTGTTGTCCCATCTTCAGAGGCTATCAGCAATCCAGTCGAGCTCTACAAGGTCCCTGTCAAAGGCCACCTCTCTCAGCCCCACTGATGCCGCTGGCCCTTCAGATCCCTTCTCTCTTCTAAGGCGCCACCTTAGTGATCTGCAGATCGAGCGCCTTTCATCGCAGCCAGACATACTAGCACCGGGCGCACCCCCCGTCCTGGTAGTGGAAGCTGCCCTTCTCTGGAACAAGATTGACGAGGAGCTCGAATCTGTTCTGACAATGTGCAAGGATCACGCAGAATACATCTTGCGTCAACAACCTGATGCCGTCAGCCTTCCTCCGGATTATGATTTCGAGGATGGTTACGAGGATTACCAGAATGACATACTCCCAGAATACGATGAGGCGGGCATTCGAACATCCGTCGATTCTAAATCTCGTCATCCCCCTCTTTCGCCCGCAACGTCTTTACGACAAGTGGACGAAAAGATGAGGCTCGATCTAGAAGGCGTGACTATGGCTATCGACAGGCTATATCTCGTCGCACCACAGCTGCACAACCAGCGTGTGGAGCTCAAGACGACCAAACTCGCGCAGATGGAGAGAGCTCGGAAGGAGGGGATGCACACACCGAAGGCAGGAAAACAGATAGAAAACGACACTCAGGACCTTGAAAGAATGTTAGATCTTATAGGAAAGGCGTCGGAACGAACGCTTACTAACCAAAGTGTCGTCCTAGAAGAAGGTTTTCATGCCAGGCTGGAGAAATTCAGACGAAAAGAATCAGCCAAGGTATGTCGATCAAACTAATAAGGACATCTTTCTCAGCTAGTTCCCTCAGAAACAAGCTTTCGTTGAACAGCTAGCAAAGCATTCCTCAGCGGGACGTCTGCACACCCAGGATGCAGTGATGCAGCCACGAGTAAAGGACCCTCATACCCTCCTTACTCTTCCTGAATTCATTCGAGAGGCAGTTCCTGCATCTGTAATTAGAGCTGATCCAAAAGCTCTACTCACACTTCCAGAATTTGTCAAGGAATCTCCTCCTGCACGTCTTGTTGATCAAGATTCTGGTGTGCAGGTGATGCCGTTCTATGAAGATGACAAGAATTCGAGGCACCGCAGTCTCTCAGCTCCCCCATTATCTTGGCTCCGCTCATCTTCATCGAAATCATCATCTGCCAACAGCAGTTCCGGGTCGTCGCAATCTCGACCGTCACCGACTTTGAGTGGTATGCCATTACTTCATCTCTCGTCTTAAATGTTAATGTGAGTCTCCAGTCGAGTTCGAAGTACATTATGTCGCAGAGAACCACGAAAACCTCCAACACGTGATTGTATTTTTCACTGTGACTGGTGCTACCCCAGGGGTTGACATAGAAGCAGAAGTCCTCCCGCCCTTTCCGGAGAAGTATTCTGAAGGCGGTGACCATCTCATCATTCGCAGCGGACTTCGTAACTCCTTACCTCTACTCCTTCCCGCCCGCATTCTTCCCGGCAAGCAGGAAGTCCGTGTCCAAAGCACCCATTATGAAATCAAGCTGACCACCATCGGCCCGCGTTTCCTTACTGACGTTCCTGTCGAGGATCCGCCTCCGCTCCTTGATGCAGCACAACTGTCTGCTGCAAAGCCCTCGACTTTCATTTGTGCATCGTGCTCGCTTATCCTCGTGCAAGCCACGAAAATTAATGAATATCGAGATCTACCGTCAGAGCACTGGCAGGAGCTTGTTGACGCGTGGATGTGTCACTCTGATCAGAAACTGCATGATCAAGTTGTGAAACATGGGAAAACTGGATTCTGGCCCGAGGCCGAACAGGCCCTCGTTGGCGGAAGCTATATTCTGTTTGAGGAGACATCCATGGCACGTCACAATCTTCATCTCTCCGCAGCAACTAAGGTGGGTTACTCTTTCTCATGACCATTTCTTTTACCTTTATTACAACTGGATGGATAAGAAGACCGGCGTTGGCCTCTACCAGCGGTTGTCCAGCCTTGCTGTATCTGAAGCTTCTGATGCTTGCGCTTGTGGCTCCTCGAAGCCCACGATGGTTTTTGGAAGGTACAGCGCTGTGCTGAGATGTGGATGAGAAGTAAGGTGGCGACTATATCGGTTGATACAAAACGTCCTAGAAAAACGGACATGGTTGCCTGACCACGTTCGCTTGCTCGCTCAAACAACTCTCGTGTTTATGAGGCACACGTCATGGGAGCTACGATTGAGTCTACATCTCTCCCTGTCTTCTTTTTTTCTACATGTTTTGCGAGATTCGCACTTATTGCCCTCCTTTTACAGGCTGGAGAAGACTGGCGACTTGCTCGATGCCTGTGTGGAGCTGTCTTGGGTAGATACCAAGATCATCGAAAGGGAGATGAATCGTGTAATGTCTTCCGGCTGCTCAAGTTTGCCATTCGACCAGTCAGCTTGAACATCGAGTCCGTCCTCACATGCCTTTTGTTTGACCGACATTCTCAAAATTCTTGTCTAGGCCCTTTAGAATACCATTCTCAGCGTTCCTTGTTGAAGATATGACGGAGTTTGTTCGAGCCCATGCAACATACAGATTTGTTATTTTGGATGAGGAAGGGGAACTTCCTCGCATTCTCGTTTAGTTTTTCCACTTCAAAACCGTCATGATAACTGACATCTCTGCTATGCTTCAGATCTGGCTGTTCAAGCCCAGCATCCGGCTTGCTTATACTACTCCCACCTCATATGCTATACCAAAGAGTGCATCCATCCATGCTGCTAAAGTCCTTTTCAAAATCTTGACACCTTCAGAACGTACATCGGATCTCAAGTCGTGAGCATGCTCTACCTTAGTTTCTTTCGGCGCTAACAAATTGGCGGCGGTAGGATTCTTGCTAAATACCCTGGGTTTCCGCAAGCGGAATATCTATCATATCCCATGCATATATGTCGTCACTTGGCCGGCATACTGAGGGAGAGCAACAGCGCATACCCGGAGACCATGCGTATGATGACTGGTTTAGAAGTGGGCTGGCTTCATCGTGGTTAACTATCTACATCATCTACTTGTTCGCAGAGTCTATCGCATCTAGAGTCACGATAATGAGGCCCTGCCTCTCTTAGACTTCCTTTGCTACAACTACAACGATTCTTTTCCTGTCATCCTTGCTGCGCCATCCGACTAAGAATGCGAATGGGAGAAGACTATCACCAATCACTCGCCTCCTATGAATTTCAATATATGCAGTTGAAATTATTCCCTGGAAACACAAAGGTTAAAGACTTTCCAAGTAGCGAGACTAACGGTAGCAGTGACTCACGAATGTGTTTCAACACCGGAAAGGCTGAGAGAAGAACTATTTACAACAAAGGGCGGTCATTAGGAGTTTATGCATTGTTTATACATCATGAACAGACATAATTTTGCAACTTGAATGATGCGTTCCATAGTTTTACTCATAAAAAAAGACTCATTCTTTATTGAGAGCCTGAGAACTGAACGTCTTTCAAGGCTGGGTACTGCACATCATCTTGCCTCATCAGCGTAGGTAAAATTCACCGTGAGGACTAGCATTTACACTGGGACTAGCGTTTTCGAAAACCAATCTACAGCCTGTTGAAACGCCTTTTTATGCGCTTCTGTAACTTCAGTGAGACTCAGATTAGGCCGAGCTGCAAAACCATGTGCCGTTCCTATCGAAAATCAAAGAAACACGATTAGTATGAAATCTTTCACAGCAGCGCCACACTAATACAACCTTGGTAATCCTTAAATTCGTAATCGACTAGGTTATCGGTTCCTTGACGTTCTGCAAAGCAAGCCTCAACCTTCAGGCGATACGTACGACCGAAAAACAGGTCGTCTGAGATGAGATGTTATTTGGATATTGAAGAAGGGCACAACAACGAGATCAAACCTTCAGCGCATACCCATGAGGACGGTACCTGTTTAATCGGATATTGTCAGAATCAAATTCTGCGCTGATTACTGGGCGGGGGCAAACTGCGCCGGTTTCTCACTTTGACAGCCTTAGCCTGCTTGATAGAGAAGGGTCCAGGATGACAGATGACAATGCTTTGAACTAGAGCAGTCGAGCCGAGGCGAATAGCTGTTGAACCGCCGAAGCAATACCTGGCCAAAACAGAGATGAACGCACTAAATGTTTGATAGATGATAGATACATACCCCACAGCCCCAAGTTTCTGGTATTTTTTCTCTTCCATGATGGCTGCGATGAACTATAATGGTGACTAGGTGTTGGCAAACCGGCAGGCCAAGCCCTCGTAGCGTAAAGCTTGCCTTGGAAAGCCTAGCATCAACTACAGATGACCTACTACTATAGGCGGCGGGGATCTTTGGGATCATCGCCAGGATGAATCTCAGCCATCTGAGAAGAGTCATTTTGACACCGGAACGATCTGGTAATATATGCATCAAGTCAAGGTCTGCAAGTGGCCGACCTGATGATTGAAACGTTGACTTTGGGGTACAGTCACTCTATGCACGAGAACATCAAATTACATACCTTCGAAGTAGTCTGGAACCCAGACGTCACAGTTGAGTTCTGTCGCAAACTTATCTGCAAGGATTTTGGAGTTCTTAAGAGGGAGACCAAATGCATCCGTCAGGAGAAGAATAGCGCGGCCCGAGTTATGCGAACTGTCAGGAGCTGGTGCGAGATAGGCACCTTGAATACTATGAGCTCCTGCAGGTTCTCCAGGCAGCATGTCTCCAGTCAAACAGTCTGGGCAACTCATGTTGGTAGAAGACAGTGAAGAGCAGTGACGGATTCCGCGCACACAAACACGACATATTGTGAGAGCAGCATGAATGTGTGAACCATAATGAGGGGAAGAAGAAGTTACGTCAACACTTTTGATAGAAGGCTGATTATCGTCACGACAACAATCATAAGAATCACATGCATAATGGAGAATCCTAGGACCTGGACATGCATGAGCCCAATTCAAAGGCCTTCTGTAGACCGTATGCTCCAGACGCCACCTTGATGACAATATGAATGAACCCCTTTGCAGACCGAACGGAAATTATCCTTATTCTCATTGATAAAATTTTCAAATACACACCACTGCCTCAACTTTCCCCCAAAAGTAGGCGTTATCTTTGCTGCGAGTGGGACATGATTGTCCCGAGTACAAGATTCCGCGGACATATTGTTAGACGAAAATGGCTTTATGCTGTGATTTATCGTGCCGATTGTCATGACAATCACTTTGATGTCATATGCCACAACAAACATATGTAGCATAGCTTCCGGAAGGTGTGGCGTGGGAATGACATCACAAAGAGGGACACGACATGACATAATTTCGAATTAAAAACCATTGATGCAAGCCCATTGGGACATCAAGCTTTCAAGGCAGTGTACATAGACTTGGAAGAAAAATAGCAATTGTTACCCTTATCTTGGTTAACATTAATCATCTCTTCTTTGTCCTATTGTATTACGCAATAGATTTAAGGCCATGTGCATAAAAACTCACCAGTAGTGTGGTTGCTACTCGAGGCGGTAGCCTCCTGGCTTGAAGCATGTTGGTACTAGTCCAATCACAATCATCATACAGATCAATGTTTCCGTATTCGGTGACGACTTTCTTTAGAATAGATTGTTGAAGTGTCCCTTTTGACTGTCTCTGCTTATATATGCCAAAACACTTATCTTTGGTATACAAGGCAGTGCATCCTGCAGTATTGTGGATCAGCCGCGTTTCATCCATGTGGTATGTATATCATGATATGCAATGTTTTCTTTATGTGAGAACTTCTTTGTGCTACAACCATGTTTAATAATCTCGGGATGAATTCTGGTTCTGACCCCACCATTGACGCATTGCGAGGTGTTACTATGGTGGATGCTTCTTCAGTCAATGACCGTACCGTTTTGAACACTCCATCCCATGCTTTGGGCCGTCCTAGGTTGGTCTTCCTCATTCTTTCGACTTCTTGGCAGATAGCTTATGCTTACGGAGCTACAAAGATTGCGAATTTTAGTCGTAGGCAGTGTAGGTTTCCTCCCAGTGCCACTCAGAAGGATAGAATGACTAAGATTGTTCTGTCTTTTGCAGACAGGGGTGGGGAAATCCTCCCTTATCGCCAGCATCTGCAATGTCAGCCAACAGGTGAGGTCGTTGCATTGATTTTTTCTTTTTTTTGACCTTGATCATGCATAACTGCAAGTAGGACATTGACATTGTTGATGGTCGTGCTGGAGGAGCTAATATCAATCGAGAATACACCTCCGATGACAATCTTTGCTTTACGCTTCACGACAGCAATGGTTTCGAGCCTGGCTCTACCGAGCATTGGGAGGTTATTGAGACGTTCATTCGTCAGAGATCACAAAAGAGCTTACCATTCGAGCAACGAATTCATGCACTGTGGTAACAATGCAGTAACTTCAATGCAACTGTAGCTCAAAGACACTTCCAGGCTATGCATAGAAACTCCACGCACTGGGGCACGTCTGATGCAAACTGCTAATGAAGGCCTCTTAAAGCTCGCTGTAGCTCGTGATTCTTCTTCAGATTCTCTGTCACTACTTTAAATGACATGATACTTTAGGGAATATCCCTGTCGTCGTGGTTTTTACCAAATTCGATCTTCTTTTCAACGAGTTTCATTTAAGGGCAGTCCGAATTCAATGCAGGCAAGGCAATTGCAGCATTGATCTCGATCAGGTTGTAGAGGATGCCCGAAGTTCGTTGAGAGCATCGATGCAGGCCTTCAAAGAGCAATATACTCTCCTCGAGCCCAAGAGGTTCCCATGGTTTCAGTCTAAGCTCTCATTGAGTTACGTTGGAGTCTCCACAAATCACCAATTCCTTGGTCCGAGCATTCTTTTCTCTGAATTTCATATGTGGCTGAAATTTCTCTTTCTGCAGGGTTTATGCACACACTTAAGGAGCTGACGGAGACCACCAAAAAGTGTCTACATACAAAAGAGACGTTCACTCCTCGGAACGTTATCCCACGCACAAACATGAAATTCAAACTTGGATTGAACGCCAACCTTGGTCGTCTCTGTGCTTAACACGCGAGATTAGGTAGGTAGAAATCCGGTTCACGCATTGTGAGCACCCGCATAGGGAGGCACAGGTTAACAATAGCATAAATCTATGATGACAATGGTGTATGAATTCTTCTTAGTCTGTTGATGTACCAATACCATTTCTTTGCTGTAGCATCTCAACGTCTGGCCTGATACTAGCAACCCGTGGAGAATGGAGAAGATACTAATAGGCATCACCTTGAATACACGAAGCATTCATTTACTTGTCATACGTACACCGCCTTAATTACATTAACGAGCTTCTAGAACACAGCATGAATCACGATCAATCCTCTGGCACATCCCCAGAAGGGATGCGCCAGGTAGTTAAATTCGCACCGGATAAACCGGGTGCGAGCGAGGGTTCTTCGTTCCTTACATGTGGGAAAATTTCTGGCTTCATCGGGAGACTATTGAGTCTGGAGAGCTCACCAAGAACTTAAAGTCTATAGGAAGACAATCGTTCGGCTTAAGAAAAGCTTTACGACCATGAATCGGAAGTGTATCAAGTCAACACCTGTCATTGCCCTGCACTAGCTACATATAACGGCGAGAGGTAAATTATATCACATATCAGTACACATACGTACAAATTAATTTGATGACTACACTGCAAGTAACGATGTTAGAGCACACCTACTTTACCCCCTTGGCTTCAACGCTATGTATAAATAAACCATCACCGGCACCATCGGCAGCCACATCTCGACCAACTTCGGTCGTGTCAGTATCTTTCCTTCTGCTTATCTGTTGATGCGAAACTCTACAGATGATTCACTTTGTTCGACAACGCCAAATCTCTTACATGACAGACTGTTCAATGATGTCCTCGATTCTCAAGTGGAAGTGCTGTGGCTGATGTCAATGTAATAAATGTTTTCGGCGTCCAACGAAGACATCTCAGCCCTCATCTTTTGTTCTGAATTTCGGTGATATGTTGAAAACGTGGATCAGTCACGCGGCTTGAATCTAAGCGCTCTAGTACACATTCCTTCGTACCACCTTGATACAGCGATGAGCGAACAGGGGAAGCAAACTGACACACAAAAGAGACTGAGAGAATGACTGAAGGTCCGTGTCTTTAGATGAAGTACCTGAAGGTCGTGCACGAACTCCAGAGGGGTGAGAATTGTAACTGCGTCATGTGAGTGGGAATCAGGAGGAGTGATCAGAGTGATCAGAGGGTCTGTAATCCTTCACACATCTATGAACCGCACATTGAACATTGCTGGAAGCAACAAAATGTCAGAAACACATCGGCCATCGCCAACCGAAAAGCCTATAGAACCATCGCATCATTCGCATTACTACGACTTTGAAGACGGTGTTGTCATATTCCTTGTAGGTGTTCGCTGTTTGAACCATCTTTACTGCTCTCCCTCAGTTTGCTCAGGTTGAAAACACGCTGTTCAAAGTCCATCGCTACTTTTTGACTCGGCACTCTGAAGTGTTCCGAGCAATGTTCGAGTCCCCACCAACCTCTGACGGGCCGGAAGGAAGGAGCGATAAATGTCCAATCGTGCTTCCGGAAGTAACAGCAGTTGAATTCGAGTTGCTGCTTGACTTTTTTTATCAAGGGTACGAATATATAGATACTGCTGTGTGCTGGCACTAACACACTGAGGTAGAGCGGATGATTCAAGTGGTAAGTTTAAGAGAATGTCGCGATAGTCTATAGTGAACGGGCTCCAGACAATAATCTCGAAAAATGGGTCCATCTGTTATCTATCGCTGATAGATACGTCTTCACGGTTGTTCGAGCAAAGGCGATCAAACACCTTGAAGATCTCCATAAGGACATGAGCTCAACTGAGAGGTTGCGCTTGGCTACGAGGTACAACATAGATCACTGGATACTACCTGCCATTGAAGACTTGTGTCTCAAAGAGAATCCTTTATCCCTCGAGGAGGCAAGCAACATAGGATTGAAAAATTTTGTGTTGGTGGCCCAACTTCGGGAGTTGGTAGTCAAACGTCGTCTGGCAGAGATAACCTGGGGTGAACGAGAGTCCATATCGGCTCAAAGGAAATGGAAGAAGCGATTCGTCAGGGATCTTTACATTCAGATCCATGCCAATTCGGAGATCCAGAGTTAGAATCGCTCAAGATGACATAGGTTTTTTATGTACTTGATTGAAAGTTGACACGATCACGTGATTGAGACCATGTTCACCTCATCGCCCTCTTTATCTCTTGGCATAACATTCACTTCATACGCGAAATCCACAGCGTGTATCTTCATCCGTCTACATATATTGACCATGCGTTTTTTTGCCACTTTACTTGCGATCGTCTTTGTGTTGACTGCCGTTGTCAGGGCTTGCGAAGGCGAATGTATCGTGGGTATTACGAACGCGTTTCTCACAAACTACTCGCATCCTATAATCACCATGCTGCACGAGATGGTGAGTGCCTCTAGTCCTGAGTCTATTTGTATCGTGGCAATAATCAACGGCATCAAATCGCCTAGAACAATGAGCTCTTGGCAGATATTCATCCTGACCGTCGACATTCCTCCCCGCCCAATTTCTTGATGAATCCCATCCTATCAGCTTACAAACAAAGCGCCTATTCTCGTCTTGAACACGCCATTTTCCCTTCGTATTTCCATGGAAAGTGTCAACGAAAAGATCCTAACAACCCCGCTGGTCCTTATGTCAATCCCGCCGGATGTCCGAATCCAGATTGCCCCGTCGTCTGTGGTACACCAGGATCGCTTGTCCATTTCTACCCAAAGCTGCGGTACATTGTGTACAACGAAACCCGATATCATTTGCAAGCCCTTGCAACGCCTGGAAACAAGGCGTACGAAGCAGTTGAGAAAAACGTCGTCAAAGACACTATTGGCAGTGGCGCAGGTCATCGCCGTCGGGATCTGGCCTCGACAATGGGCGGGACGATGTTGCCCAGAATACGAAGGCGGGAACAGGCAGCGAAGGACAAGTTGCGTGCGATAATGAGTCAATTGTCTTCGCGTCTAGAGAAGACCTGTGGAGGTACCGGCACGGGCAATTTACACGGCTTGCAGAGATGTAGTTGGGAGACAAGGATGAAAGAGTTCATTCTAAGTTTCCCCTGAGTTTGGCTCATTGAATCGATACCATAGCATTCTAGCATCACTATACCCCATTGTACACATGCTCATCCTAGTCGTAATAAATCACAGTCTCTTTCACTCGGAAGACCTTCGTTGTCACAGTGCCAGTCAAGGAGTACATCGGACCAAGGGAAGAATCTAGAGACGCTCCAATCTGTCTTGTTATGTAACATAGCATCATGCATGCGTATCTGCCAGCATTAGGATTGATTAGAGCCACCCATGAAGCTCAGGTTCCAATAACGTTGAACCATCGAAACATGTCGTCAAGAGAAACAGAGATAAGATTTCACCACTTCTGTGATTGTCATCAAGAGGGCACAGCAATGGAATCCGTGGTCATCCAACCAAAAGGCCGAGCAGTGCATGAAAGAAAGAACATGATGGTTGTTGGCAATAACTTTGATATCGGTAATGTTCGGACGGAGGTACCGTCCATAACGAACAGTACTGCACTAGCTCGTCAAAATTTGCAAAGGCATGTGAAAGTACATCTTATACTAGAGGATTAGTGTCAGACAACCTTCCATGCTATCGATATTAAGATTGCGATATTCCGTGCCCATTGTATACATCCGACGACCATTTCTACATCACCAGACTCTCGGCCGATCACCTTCCCTTTTCAGATCTTCCATGTCGGTCGCTACCACTCCCAAAATATATGTTGCCGTTGTCGGTGTTGGCCTCGTCGGCACTGAGCTCGTCGAGCAGCTCCTTGCGATCCCTCAGCAGACCAGCCCGTTCCAGCTGATCTCTCTTTCGTCATCGTCGCGCACGATCTTTGACGCTAAGAATCCCATCCAGCCCGGTTCAAATTGGAAGGAAAAGCTTGCGGCTTCTAGTCAGAAGCCAAATTTCTCCCTGTTGACGGAACAGCTCGCGGCCTTGGTTGCACCGGGCCAGAAAGTCGCGATTGTTGATAACACTTCATCTGATGATATCGCGAAGTTGTACCCCGGATGGTTGGAAAATGGTATCAGTGTCGTGACGCCTAACAAAAAAGCGTACTCTGGCGAACGCGAATTGTATGAGAAGATCATCAGCGCGAGCAAGGCAAGCGGTGCGCGTTTCCTGAACGAATCCACGGTGGGCGCGGGACTGCCTGTTATTTCAACACTAAAGGAGCTTGTGGCTACCGGTGACAAGGTGAGCAATTTTTGTGGGCCGTGATACCATGAGTGTTTGACAGAACACGTCATTAATCAGATCGTCAAAATTGAGGGCGTGTTTTCTGGCACTATGAGCTACATCTTCAACAACTTCTCCACCGGCACGAGCGATGGCCCTGCATTCTCCTCAGTCGTCTCTGTGGCGCGTGAGAAGGGATATACAGTACGACCACAGTCGTTCATCTTGTCCTTCATCCTAATCCATATTCTCTACATAGGAACCCCACCCAGCAGATGATCTGAACGGTTTTGACGTCGCACGCAAGTTGACCATCCTTGCGCGTACCATCACCTCTGGTTCACGCACTCCCACCGCGCTTCCCGCGCTTCAGTCCTTCACGTCTGTACAGACAGAGTCTCTGATCCCCAAACCCCTAGAGGGCATCCCGTCAGGTGACGAGTTCGTCTCCCGTCTTTCTGAGTTTGATGCGCACTTCGCCAAGCTTCGTACCGAAGCCAGTTCAGAAGGCAAGGTATTGCGCTTCGTTGGTGTTGTGGACGTTGCAGGCGGAATTGTCAAGGCCGGGCTTGAAAAGTGAGCCTTTCGATGGAGGAAGACGAAATGCTGAAATTCAATATTCTTTTTAGGTACCCAACAAGCCACGCGTTTGCGACATCTCTTGGGGGCTCCGATAATATCATCATGTTCCATACAGAGAGATATGGTGCTCGACCGTTGATAGTCCAAGGTGCAGGTGCCGGAGCTGCTGTTACTGCAATGGGTGTGCTTGGGGACCTTTTCAAGCTCGTTTAAGGTTCACGCCATTGTGACAAGGACAAGGACAAGGACTATCGGTATGGAGAAAAAAAATCTAGTAGTAGGAAGGATTGTAAGCACTTGGAAGAAGATCGGCGTTCGATGGATGCCCATTATCTATGAAGACAAAATATTATGATGTTATAAAAGCTCACGGACTAGACCAGATTTCAATGAAGCTAGTCTCGACCTACAATCCACGCGCTTACGACTTGTGCAAATAAGAGCCCATAAGTTCAAGTTAAGCCGGCATATTACAGATCATAGGGGGTGAACTATATGTCAAACACGAACGTTGTCAGATCACCAGAAGTGATACCCTAATTTTTTGCCATCTCATATCCACACAGTCGATGTCGTACGAGCTTCAATCCATAAACAAGTCCACTCTCGACCAATTCTCTCACCTGGGACTTGAAATGTCATTGACCTTATGGTCTTTTTATTTCAGTTACCGTGTGGGTTCCGCAGACTATAGGAAGCAGAAGCTCTACTGTCTGTCGGTGATGGATTTGTAGACACCCATAGGATTAGCGATGGTGGGTTTGTTGAGTTGTGAGTTGTTCCAAACGCATTTTGATTCCTGATGGAGCATTTTCACAGGCACTCCTGATTCATTGCTTGAGCCTTCATGCCATGTTTGACAGTTCACAAGGGGAAAAAGTTACAGATGGCTTTTATATCCATTCATATATATGTCACCTTGAATGGAAAAATTCTTCCACTCATCACAAAAATTAACGTGTGAAAGCTGAGCTTCTTCTAGATCTTGGCTGCACTTCTCGCGCTGATGGACAGACCTTGACATTCAAATTTCCCTCCTAGTCATGGTGGAAATTCTACTCATGAATCGAGGAGACATCGCGCTCATCCTGTAATGTTTATTGGACGATACAAAGCCCTTCTCAAGATACAAATAGTGGTGGTTGCAAAGTCGGCGCTGAACATCCTTTTCTTTTGATGATTCATCCGAAATTGAAGGACCAATCGCAAGGTATTTTACGAAGGCAAGGACTGCCTTCAAATTTGTCGTCACTGGAGACTTCGCAATCATCTGGTACCGCACCGTAGGCTTACAGAACTTGATATCAAAGAAGTGATACACATAGAATCATACGGAATCTGTGAAGGTAGCGAATCCAAATTTGCCCCTCATCTCAGGCAGATACAAACCGACCGACCAGGGTATAATCGCCGGAAAGCCTTTTCCATCTCCAACTTTACCATCCAATTGCGGAATGATACGTTCCATGTAGGCATTTCCCTTGAGAGACGGTCTGACGGTCGCCCACTGCGAGATTTCGGGCCCCTCTGTATCTCTGGCTGCGGGATCTACTGGCAGGGCTGGCTGTGTAAGGCTGAAAAAGTCGCCCAAAATGGATGTGTTCAACGGAATGGGGATTCTGGAGAGGAAGCTGACAGGTTTGGTTTTGGCGTGAAAGAAGGGTTCTGCTGCTCCCGGGTGGGAAACTTTGATTGTGGTTTCCTCATGCAACGTGGTTATACTGAAGTTGGCGACGTGTTCTAAAAGTTAGAGTTAAGGCTAGACGTGGATTTAGTGCCTGCCGTGGACAAACTGGGTATGTTCCAATTCCTGCGACCTGAGAAATAGTGGGCGAGTGGAAGGATGTTGACAGGACCTTGATTAATACATACCATTCACTGTTGATTCTGCAGAAGAAACATAGATACGAGTGACGCGATAACCGGCCGTGACCCTCTTATACTTCCATCTCCCCGGGATATATATCAGCTCATCGTCTTGGATATATCGTCTCAGATGTCATGCCGTCAAGATGAAGGAGAATCGCACATGGTCCTATTGAGCACCACCAGACATTTAATAATCACAAGCCATCTCAATGCGACGTACCGACAGGAGTGTCTGAGTAGGACACGATCTCAAGAAGTGTTCAGTATAATCTGGTTGAAAATGCAATGAGCTCACCATAACTAATCCCGGAGTGCCTATGAATTGACCACCGCAAGCTAGAACTTCTGCTTCATTGGGGTCAGCAAAACCCGCAGGAAGACTTGAAGCCGAGGACAACCCTGAAACTAGGAATGTCCATGAACGACATTTCAAGTTCCAAGGCCTGCGTATCAAAAGGTTTGTTTGCGGACATTGAGGCTGGTAAAGAAAAAACCCCTACGGTGGAACTGCTACGATGCCAGACATAGCGTTACGGACTAGACCTGTGAGATTTTATCTAGAGTCGCCTGATATTGATTTGAACAGATGTAGTGTCGGAACCCGAATTTCGGCTACCGTCTCAATTCCATGCAGTCAACATATGCATGGAACCACTAAGTGTGAAGCATTTATAAATAGTGAAATGTTCCCGCTACTCCGTAGTGGGTTTTTGTCGGTCGAACAGCCATTTTCGTTTAACATCAGCGACTTCTGAGGCCTACCGTTGTCCACTGGGTTCAAGGTCTAAATTGATTGTATCAATTACAAATCACACTAGTGTTTGGGGTCCTGGAA
>JAGGAU010000060.1:0-54516 GCA_017657275.1 Termitomyces sp. T108 | reverse complement strand
GCTGTCTTGACGAAGGTTTGACTGATGGTCTCGGATCATTGATCCGCGATCAAGGTTCTTGGATCATTGATCCGTGATCCAAGATCTCGGATCAAGATCCTCGATCATCAATCACTGATCGTTGATGTATCAAGCGATCAGTGATCCCAAGTCGGCATTGCTGCATCGTCGGTTACTACCGATTAGATGCTTCCTTGGTCGCTTCTTACGATCACGCTGGCAAGCGTTTTGGGCGTCGTTGTCTGGGCTGGCCACGGTATTGAGGTACGTCCTGCCTACGGTTTTCGGCATTTTTATACATGTTTGCTTACACGTTTTCAGCATTTTATATTCATGTATAGTAGGACCCGAATAATATATTTGGTTTTCCTCAGCCTCGATCGAGGCTCCGTGTCAACGGTATATGGCGTGTCGCTTATGGACTGATGTGGACATAGGTATTTACGACATTATTGTCGTTCTGATGACGCAAGCAGTATAATTTAGAACACAAGATAATCGAATCTGGAGTCGAAGAATCAAAGGATGATTTCAGTTATTTGTACAACATTTGGTAATGATAGACCTGGAGTCGAAGAATCAAAGGATGATTCGACTCCAGCTTTTACTGCTGATATAAATACTTCAGCGAATGAAACAAATCGGAGTAACATAAGTCAGAGATTCTGACAAGATCGCATTACGTGAGATCCCTAGCTCGACGAAGTCACCAATCAATTTCCTCAACATCTGAGTTGTTCTGGGGTCACCGTTAGCTAACGAACGTATTCGCACTGAAAGTCGAAGCTGTGAACTAGCCTTATCTGGGAATGCGTCATACTACAAGGAAACAATCAGTCAACGGATGGACTTATCTCTAAGATAGGGAAGCAGACCTTGAGAGAAAACAAGCACCGCATGGTCTAAAAGTAGGAGTGTGAAATGATGGTCGAACTTTCTTCAAGAATTTCCTGGTGGATGATAGTGAATTCCCCACGTTTTTCAGAAAATGGTGACAATCAATGAAATGCTTCATCATAAGAATCATAAAGAGCCAGATCAGATCGACCTAACAAGAAAATGACAATTTCAACCTCAAAATTTAATAGGGCAGCGTAGATTAGAGGGTCGCGATAAAAAAGAGAGAGGCCTAGAAATGCGAGATATCCAACTTATGTCTTCAACACTGTTACACATAAAACGTACACAAAATTTGTAGTCAAGCGTCCCGCCTCAACAAATCCTTTCGCCTTCTGATCACAGCTTATTTCCCGACGCCTCTTCCGACGAGGCCTCCGTGTCAGACGCTTTCTTCCCATCGACTGCCGCAGACAATTCATTGGCTGAATTTTGCTCCAAACCCTCCGCCAGAACCAGCTGTTTCCCGATAGCATCCGTAATCTTGTCAACTTCCTTCTCCAGCGCCCCTTCCTCCTTTCCCTCTCCCTCCCTGCCTTTGCTTTCAGAATTTGTCATCGCTGTCTCCGCCCACGCTTTCTCGAGTTCCTCCGCCCATCCTAGCGCCGCACATATCTCCCGTACAATGGCATCACACTCTCCCAAGAGCACAACATCCCCTGGACGTCGGCCGATGTCGCCCACACGCTCAAGGTTGATCAAGACACGGCGACAGTTTCTGTCCGCTAAGCCTGCGAGGGATGCAAAAGGGTGTACGGTGAGAGATGTACCAATGATAAGAAGGAGGTCGGCCTGGCCGACTGCGGGGATTGTCTTAATGAAGTGGTCAGGGAGCTGGTATTGTAAAATTGGTACTCGATCGCAGTATGGAATCCGGCAAGCGCATGACATACCGCTTCCCCGAAGAACACAATGTCAGGCTTCACCAAGCCTCCACACTCCTCCTTCTTACACCTCGGGATGCCTACTTCCTGCCCTGGCACCCGTTCACTTAGGACAATAACCCGCATCTCGTCATCATCAAAGGGGGTTCTACAATCGATACAACGTTGTGTCGCAAAGCTACCGTGCGCTTCGACAATTTTTTCGGCGGGGACACCGGCGCGCCGTTCAAGCGTGTCGATGTTCTGCGTGAAGCACATGTATAGGAGGTTGTGTGTCGAGAGCAGCTTGACGAACGAGTGGGTAGGCGTAGGACGGAATGAGCCTGGATATAGTTCAGCAGCAAGAGTGTAGACTGGTTGGAAGAATGAGAACAAAATTCAAATGAGAATTTGGAGGGACATACAAGGAACGGGGTTTCTGCGAAAAAAGTTTATCTCAAATACAGCCTCTGGGTGAGGGAGTTTCAATCTTGCGAGGTTGGACTAGAAGATCTCAATGAGCTATTACTCTCCTGGTCTCATGAATGAACTGACATATAACCCTGATAGATTGAGCATCCAAGTTATAGTATCATCACATCGAAGCAGTTAAATCACATACCTGTCTTCGGAGACCTGAAGTCAGGAATACCAGCAGACGTGCTAACGCCTGTAATCATGAACTTTCGAGCTAGGGGTATACCTATATGCGGATGATACTCACCGGCCCCCAGCTGTGTTCATCAGAAAGCAAGGTTTGAGTCAGATTGGGATAGCTAGCAACTTTTACAGAGGACGGCGCTTAACAAACCATCAGGACGACATTCTTGCACTTGTCCGACTTGATATATTCAGCAAGTTTCTCGATGTCCCTCGAGTGTTGAGATTGTGGTTCTCGAACAACTTGCACTGAAGAACTCTGTTTTTCCCTCATAGTAAGAGTGGCGATTGAAACGAGAGATGAAGTCCAGTAGATCAAGGAAACAGAGGTTTCGAGCCCGAGATTCCTGATGTGACGCTTATGGACATGACGGAGATGTTGTCGTCATATTTCTCGCTAATACCTCACAACCAAACACGTCCAAGTATTCACTCTTGAGACTACCTTTTATGCACTTGAACTGCTAACACAACGGTGGTGGACAATCCTGGGTCCCACTCGAAAGCTTGATAGTGCATAATGGCAACGATGTGGAGAATCTTTCGCTTTCCACATCCAACAAAGACTTGGCGTCCGATCACGATAGGTCTTAAGCCGTAGCTCGCGCGTTTCCATCCCATCATCTCAGAGACGGTCAAGGAAGAGCACTGGGATTAGTACGTGCAAGTTCGTAATGAAGACGTATAAAAAAACGAGTTCTCAAACTCGTCTGAGGGAGCACTGCTGCGGACTTCTTCCTTTTCCCCCCTAGAAACAGTCCAATATCACCAGTCTCAATGACTTGTCTCTTAATTGTACTTCCGTTCAACGGTAGGTCAGGGTTTACGAAGCGTTAGCTGTCGCAGCCGAGACGACCGAGTTGTAATCCATCAATCATTTGTATCATCCGAACTTAGCATATACGACCATAACTACCATATCATGCACGAGCATCTTGGTACTTCTTGGACTTCTGTCTCAAAAGGATCCGACTGACTTCTGCCCGTGAAAGAGATGTAGCTCGGCAGATTTTAAACGCTCCAGACTTCATCCATAGGTCCAGGGTATACATCCAGGTCGAGCTTTCTCAACTCACACCGTTCCAGACGTCCAGGTATCGAATATCTTGCTTTGATAAGAAGTCGACGAAATCCAACGTTCGATCTCGAGGGAAATCGCCGAAAATACTATATTCGAACCCTCTTGAATCTCTGGGTCACGGGATAGGTAACTCTGGCGAAGCACGAGCAAAGAAGAAAGAAGCCATTAGAGTTCATTTAGCAAGCTGTTTATCGAACAACAGAGATTTTTTTTACCTTTCATACAGCACCCGTTGATGTTTTGAATTCCGGATCCCATGGTTCGTCTTAGCATTCTAGATTTCTGTACTCTTCTGATTCATTAATCGGTATACTTAGATATGAACCTTCTTTCTTTCCGTCCGTCATCTCTTCGTCCTGCTGCCGAGGCGTACTAAGCGCCCAAAGCTTTGTATGGCTGCTGTTATCGGACTACCTTCGACAGTTACTGATTAATCTGGTTCACATGCACTTGGACTTCCTTCAATGAGGATTTTTAAGTGAACTACACCTCAAATCTGCTCTTGAGTCTTCTTGAGAATAAATGAAGGAGTATGACCGAGGTGGGCGATCTTTCCTGCATTTACGAGGAGAACGCCAATTCTGACACAGGAAAAATGAGCAACTGTAGTTGAGCTACTGGAGAATTCTTTGATTTTGTAGCAGTCTGAGCCCGAGGCCTTGTCGAATCACTAGAATGCTGACTATGGAAGAGAAGAATGCGACCTACAGGACGAGCGATGGTAGGCGAACGCGATGAAAGACTTGTTCTGGAGCTGCAACATTAGCGCGCTGTATGAAGTATGTAATCACGTCTCGTCGGCCCTCAAACCTCCAATTGACCCATGCCAACTTCTGTCGAGACTTGTTTGGTAGCTTGTAATCCACATGCTCACCCCCTCTTTCGTCATTTTTTCAGATGCTTATCTCGGCTGAAAAAGCTTCTTAGAAGTTTGTTCGGAAACGCGCAAATGGAGAATCATTATCACGTACCTCTAGTCTCCGATGCGGCTTGATTGACAATCGTTCTATCGGTTCTGCTTTCTGCCGGGGCATGTATATTTCATTGTTTCGTAAAGTGGTGTGTATGTGACTTTTACTTGAGTCAGTGCCGTATACTTATGATGCTTCAATTGGAGCCTGTGAGTTCGGATATTACTTATCTCTTCGGTCCGACAAGTATACTTTCCCGAGCCGGGGGTATCTCGGATCATCACCTTTTGTGAGATGTTCTTTCGACGTCCTAGTCTGAATCATTGCAGCTGGGTAGGCATGCCCGAGTGAATGATGTTTAGCTTCGTTAACAGCGGTCTGCCTGGAATGGACTGTAATGATTAGTGACGTCCGACTGAAGAAGTCCCCGAACAACGGAGCTCGCCCGTATGCCATGTTTGCTGTACGTGATACTGTTTGTTATCCAGGTCAGTGCTGTCAATCATATAATCTAATCAACGGAGTCTAGAGTTTTTTTTACCATCCTTGGCTGCCATCCCATTGAAACGTGCATCTTCCGGCTGACAGAAAGGTTCTCTGATGTCTATCTGATTCCTTCCTTTTATAGATGCTCTATAGGTACATTTCAATGGAAATATCAGATAGATCTTGTATATTCACAACCTCAAGTCCATTTAAAGTGCATTTCTATCTCCAACTTCCATGTAATGCCATCAGTACTTGTGTTTCCATTGGTCCTCAGTATTGCTTTCGTGCTGCTATGGGTGAAGAAACCCCGCAGGAAACACCCTCAACTACCTCCTGGGCCTCCCGGTGATCCCTTCATAGGTCATATATTGAAGATTCCCGCCGAAAACCAAGATATGGCCTTGTATGAATTGGGAAAGACATACGGTATGTCTTTTGAAGTGACACATTGAAGTCCTGGGCACAATTTCACTTCATATTTAGGGGATGTTATATATCTCGAAATGTTTGGAAGACCGGTAATTGTGCTGAACAGTCTTGAGGCTGCCATAGATCTCCTTGAGACGAGAAGCGCAAATTACAGTGATAGGCCTTACTTTCCTGTATATGAACTGTGCGTCAACAACTTCGGGAGACCGAATATAGCTGATGTTATGACAGTATGGGATGGTGGAAAACACTGACATTCACACGTTATGGAAAATCCTTCCAAAAACATCGAAAGATGTTCCAAGAACACTTAAAGTCAACAACGGTTGTATTTTATCAACCAATCCAAACACAAGCAAGTCGTATTCTTCTCCAGAGCTTGTCTTCGGACGAAAGTCGTAGGGAGGATTGGTTACGGCGGTAAGAGTCTATCAATCAGTCATCCAAATTGCCGGAGTCATGGATGTCTTCTTTCTTATCACTAGATTTTCCACTTCTATTATATTGAGTGTCGCATATGGTCACCAGATTACTTCCGATGAGGATCCATATCTTGAAATCACGGGAAACGCTAGTCATGCTCTCGGCAATTCTGGTGCACCCGGAAATACGCCAGTTGATTTCTTTCCAATACGCGAGTGAAATTGAACTCAAATATCTGCACAAAGGCTGACTGTTTGGATGCCCACAGTGAAATATTTCCCATCGTGGTTTCCCGGCAGTTATTACGCCGCATTCGCACGCAGTCAAACGGATGCTATTAGGAAGCTTCATGATTACCCTTTCGACAATGTGAAAGCAGAACTAGTGCGTTTTTTGGTCTACGATTGATTTTGATCGGGTGCATGAGGATTTATAGGCAGAAGGAACGGCCAAGCCTTCGTTTGTATCTCAAATGCTAGAATCCCTCTATCATGGCGGATCTGATAACTCGAATGATATTCTGGATATCAAGGGCGCAGCAGGTACAATGTATTGTGCTGGAGCAGAAACGGTATAAATGTTCCAACTATGCTATCAGCATAGCTAATCTCCGCTATCAGACGTGGATTACATTATCCGTCTTTTTCTTGGCCATGATTCTTCATCCGGAATGTCAGAAACGGGCCCAAGAAGAGATAGACACTGTTATAGGACAGGGGCGCCTTCCTGAGTTTTCAGACCGTGATGCCCTTCCCTATGTCGAATGCATACTCAATGAGACTCTGAGGTTTGTCTCTGAATCTATGCCTAGAGAAGCTCAGCCAATTTCATTGCAGATGGAACCCGGTAGTCCCACTAGGTGCGTATCTTAATTGGAGACAACAAGAAAGAATCCACGACACATCTGTCGTTGGTCCGTAGGTGTGCCACATCGTGCTTTGGAAGATGACATCTATCGTGGAATGTTCATACCTAAGGGTTGTCTCATGATAGCGAACACCAGGTCACCACTCATGTCACCATTGTATGCATTGCGAGCTCAGTATATCAATTAGAGGCATGGCACTTGATCAGAGATTCTATAAGGATCCACAGACCTTCAATCCGTCTCGTTACCTTCCACTACCTGAAGGAAATAATGAGCCGTTTCCAAATGGACCGTTTGGTTTTGGACGGAGGTAACGAAGACTCTTTGTGAACCCTTGAATATTAATATTGAAGGTTGAGGACTTTTCAGGATCTGTCCTGGGCGTCATCTTGCTGAAGCGAGTCTATGGATCGCAATGGCCTCTGTCCTGGCTACTTTCAACGTATTGAAACCTGTCGGAGCTGATGGCAAGGAAACGACGCCTCAAGTCAAATTCAGTACCGGCATTACAAGGTAGATATAATTCACTTGTTAGTGTAGTCTGATGATATTGAACGATGACATAGTCAACCTTCCCCATTCGAATGTCGTATACGGCCCCGGAATGACCATGCAAGGGATTTGATTCTGAACGCTGATACTTATGACGCTTATCATTGAAGAGCTTCAAGTGCACTCTCCAATCGCACGCCAGATTCATGCTTGTCGTAGTCTTCATTTATCGTTCTAAATATATACATATGACTAGGCTTATTGGTTATCACCATCACCCGTTAAGGCGTGTAAGTACTTCGGTATGTTTTGATGACCTTTTCGAACCCAGTTTTCCGTTATTCCAAAACGCTTTGAACCATATCCAAGAACACGCCCATGCCTTCCACCATTCTTTCGGTTTCCGTGTAAACGGTTGATTTACTAGAGATAGTGTATCATCTTGACTTCTTCTGCTCTCTTTGTGAACCTGGATGTCAACACACCTATCTTTTCTTGTTTTCCTCACAATTTATGAGGGTATTTTTCCTCCGACCAGACCTTAAGGTGGCTTACGAATTGTAGTAGACCGTGAACTTGGCCTTAATGGGTTGGATGTTCTTACAGCTTTGAGTGTTCAAACACTAGACCAGGCATACATCAAGCTCTATACTTGGTCATGCGCCGTCAAGTCGAGTCTTGGATTCACAACGAGTTCGACATAGTACAGACAAATTATGTGCTTTGTGGATGTTCTGAGGATGAGACTAGAGCTCAGGACCGTAGGGTGGTATAGACAATAAGTGATGAAATGGTTAGTAGAAGCACGTCAATGATTTCTCCAACGATAAATCGGCCGCAATACAAACATATCGTGCGAATAGGTTGAATCTGCGATGAGCTTCTTGCAAAAGATGTGAGAAAACTTATAGAAAGTGTTGCGAAAAATGGAATCGGTTTAGTTCATTGCGAGTCTATAAATCGGGAAATGTCACGTGCCAACAAAAACTCTATCCCCCGCAACTTCGGGTCCTTGTCAAAAAAATGGTAGGTTCCTCTTGCTACTTCTTAGAAAAGCTCTCTCATCATTTGAGCTTAGCGGCCTATCCTACTACAAGGTATTTCTCATGAAGCTGCAGAAGATTTTGACGTAACCGATGATAGGTCATGAACGGTCCTTGACCCAGATCAAGTTCAACGCAGAAGGAGACCTGCTCTTTTCTTGCTCAAAAGATCATGTTATTAATGTCTGGTATTCACACAATGGAGAGCGGCTGGGTACATATGAGGGAAACAATGGAACAGTATGGACAGTAGATGTTGACTGTGAGTATCATGTTCTGTGTTGATACTCGCGGCCTGAATCAAGCCCCAAGCGGAGTCAAGATTCATGATATCAGGTTCAGCCGACAATACTTTGCGACTATGGGCGGTCCAGACGGGAAAATGCCTCTACACCTGGGAATTCCCAACTGCGGTGAAGAGGGTAGCTTTTAGAGAGGACGATAGTCAGGTGGTGTGCATTACCGAACAGCGTATGGGCTACCAGTGCACGATACGTGTTTTCAATATCAACCGAGAAGGTGATGGGACAAATCGTACGTGCTAGACTTGGTCTCTTCACGTTTTCAATTTGACTGACTCATTTTTTCGATTTAGAGTCGAAAGAGCCGCTCTACATGTTCAACCCTATTGGTTCAAAAGCGACCGTGTGCGCGTTCACGCCGATGAACAATATGATTATTACTGGTCACGAATCTGGAAAGGTCGCGTTGTTCAATGTCAAGACTGGTGAAGAGGTTGAAAATAACGAGCGGGCGCACAATGATACCGTAACTGATCTTCAATTGAGCAAGGACGGCACGTATTGTATTACCAGCAGCAAGGATAAGTCTGCTCGGATACACGATACAAAGACACTTATGGTCATGAAAACATACACGACCGAAACGCCTTTGAACAGTGCTTCTATCACGCCTGGACGACCCTACGTGAGTTAGCCGGAATTATTTGAAGTGAAGAAGAGACAAATTCTAATTTAGTCCTCTTAGGTGCTTCTGGGTGGTGGACAAGAGGCTATGAACGTGACGACCACGTCCCTGCGTCAAGGCAAGTTTGAAACCCGCTTTTGGCACAAAATCTTTGAAGAAGAGGTGGGCCGTGTGAAAGGTCACTTCGGGCCGATCAATACGTCAGTATATCCCTCTTATCCTTTTGTACTTTCGCTAACCATAACAATTAGTATTGCTGTCCACCCCGCAGGTACCTGCTATGCCTCAGGTGGAGAAGATGGGTTTGTTCGCGTACACCACTATGAGGAATCGTACTTCAAGGCCAAACCGTATGGAGATTTAGACATAGCTGATTGATGATTTCATATCTTTGTTTATTTTTACTTCCTTTGCGACATTTCCGCAGCTGTAAAATCGTTTTTAGCTGCCGCCGAGACCATTTGGTCTTAATTGTATTTCCAAACAATGACAAGGCTGTGCTCGCTAAAGTCATGTTGCTACTCATGTGAGGCGGCCACGTTTCCCTCAGTCCTGCCCACGTTCCAAATTCAGCTGGACCCAGTATTCCGTGACATTTTCATGTTCTCTACGGTCGAGTTCGTCAAATATAGATATCACTCTGTAGCTGGAGGTGTTCAATTCAAACTATTTACGTAATAAACGAGCCATACTTGAGTAGATATACATATCTCCTTCCGAGTAATGGATGCTATCAAGAAACTCGGCCTGTAGATGTCTAATCACATCTCTTAACTTTGACGACGATTTTCACAAGAAACGTTCTTTCGGACTCTGCATGGCCTCCACGACACTTCTCTGTCTTCTTCTCATATCACCATCATTCGGCTTTAATCCTGGCAGCAGCGGTCATAACTTTCTCCGGCGCACAAGTTCTTCATCTTCGCGAAAGGTCCCTGAGCAAGGCTTTTACAACCCCCTCGATAATGGAGGGAGCTTCTTAACAGTACGGTTCAAGCTACACGATAATACCCTTCAGCGCGCTGACTTATTTGGTCCAGAAAATTCCTGTGACGTTCCCGATGGGACAGGGTGAACCAATCAACACTATTATCTCGGGAAACTCAGAAGAGGCCGTCCTTGTAGACTCTGAGACGGATGGTGGTCTGAGAAACTATTTTGAGTACGTCCTTGTCACGCGCGACTTGCGACCTTGTGCTGATTGGTTATAATCTAGGTCTCTTGGATTCTCGACTGAATGCCTTGGGCAAAAAGAGTCTACTCATCAGGGGGCGAATCTCGGCGATGGGCACGGATATCGTACGTATTTTCCCTGCCATAGATAGAGCCATTCCGCTGATTTGGCTGCCTTAGTCAACGAGACAGCAGTTATACGGTGGAACTATGGTGACCCGTCGTTGGGCACCTGTAAAGAGACAATACAAGGGGGCAACCACTTTCGGTATTGGGTACAGAACGGACCGGACGCAAATAGGTATGTCACCTTACTTGTCTTCTTACTGCATCTCATCATTCGCAGTGGAGCCATCTTTTTGGCTGTCTCATACGAACTTCCACTTGCCCGTAAGTGGTAATGCCTCATCCTTGCAAGTCTTTCTTGATTAATCGATTAGGGCAACATGACATAATTCCTGATGGGTACAATCTTGCCCGGTGTGTTTTCCTGTTTCTCTCTTAGATGTGTATTCTAAGATCATGCTTTGCAGCGACTGGCTCGTAGGAAATATAACTCAATCTCCGATACCCACACTAACATTGAACAATACACCCACTTATAACGGCTCAACTTCTGCCAATGGATATACATACCATACTGACATCGTATATGTCCCGGGACTACTTTCAAACACCAGTGACGGCATCAACCACAATATCTCTGTCGCTATCAATGGAATCAATGCCGTGGATGGTCTCGTAGCGATACTGACAGTGAAGATTGCCGAAAAACCTCAAACTGCAACATCGTGGGTGTTTTTGAACCAACTATGAGATGGGCTGACGGTTTACTTCTTCCGTTAGAGATGCAATTCGTTCTCCATCATTACGCATGTGGTCTATACTTCCTTTGACAAGTCTTTTCCTGGTAATATCAATGCTGGCTCTTTGATATTCTGGGAATGGGACACTCTTTGCATATAGACTTCTACAAATCATCTTCATAATTATATACTTTCAACGCGACTTATCTTGTTGCCCTAAGCATAGTATATTCGATATCCAACCGGGCTGCGCCTCTGGACACTCATCTGTATTCATACCGGACCTGTAGCTATCCCCTACATATCTATAGATTGCGGAGCTTTCAAATAATTTCTAGCCGCCCCTTGATCAGTATTTTGACGTCACACCAAGCTGTAGATTCACTTTATTGTCATCAAAAAACTTCTTTCTTTTTTTCACCCTTCGTTTTGTGGGCGGCTTTGTCTACAAAATCTAATGAGCAACAATGGCTCGTTACTCTTTTTGTACACCTCAATCTACCCTTTGTCAGACAATTAAAACGGGCCTCAACGCACGGCAACCCTTCCATTTCCTGAATTTCAAGCATAAGTTACACCCATACCTACAGATACCCACATCATGAAGAGAGGCAGATTCATCATCGTTGACGATTCGACTATACACGACTCTAACGACGATTCTGCTATTCCTCGTTTTCGGAAGCACCAGAGGATATCGTCGCCAACGGCGCCTGACACGTTCAAGAGGAAAGCAATGTCTGAATCTCGGCCTTCACTGAAATCTGACTATGACGGGACCGTAATACTTATTCATGATCCCAAGTATTTTTTTGAGGACGACCCGGGAGCAGATTGTTTCATAAGGGTGGAGAAGATCTTGTTCAAGGTACGACATTTGTATGGTATAACAAAGGAAATGGAGATAAAGAATGATGGTAATAGGTTCACAGTAATGTGCTTTGCATGTCCAAGCTGATAGAAAGAAGGATAACCGGACGTGCTGAGCGGACGACTCGTCAGGATCCTCTTGAACTCTTTGGAGTGTCTGTGACAGAGTTCCGTGCGTTAATGTGGGCACGATATGCAACGTGAGTTGTTGCTCCACCGACGAAGTCGAAGTCCTTTTCACAACGCTGTCTATAGTGAAGACGATGCGGAAGGCCAACCGCGAGACCTTGAAGACCTTGAGCGCCTCCTCCCTCTCACCACAGTCACAAAGAATCTTGGATATGACCGTCTACATGACTGGGCAATCGATTCCATGTACCACGCCTTTTCATCCGACTCCCCCCTCGTCGATTCCTGTTCCTCTGTAATCCTAACGCGTGTAATCGAAGTCGCGTCCCAATACAAAGCCAAAGACCTGCTTGAAGCTGCCGTGTCAAAGTGGTGCGACCGTATCCGCCGGAAAGATAGCCCCGCTGTTCCTGCGATCCTCGCCGCCGACGAATATAAGCTTGAGAAACTAGCGGGTGTGGCGTACTATGCGCACCTTCTTGAGACCATTGAACAGGCCCCGCCACCGCCGATGGATATTCCGCTACGGATCCTGGTTGACCCAAAGCTCAACTCAAAACAGATCATCAAATTACTCTCAGGCCATTTATCTCTCGTAAATTTTAGCGAACGATACAGGCGACGCGCGCCGAAGCTGGAGTGCACAGAATCTTGTTCTGTTGATGCACATAAGGCGTGTACGCTTGTCTGGAATGAAAGATGGCAAGCTGCTGCGGGTTCGAGTAGGGTGCTTGCACTTTGTTCGGCAGATGTATTGGGTCTCGTGGGGGAGATGAGTGAGAAGTTGACTGGGGATGGGGAACTTACAGAAGGTATCACAGAGGCTTGCAGGCTAGCAGCTTTGGAAAGTTTGAAGCAGAGTTTGACTGATATACAGAAGAAATTGCCTCAGTATTTTGTTGGATGTCTTATGCCGCCTTAACTTTGCATACATGTTTTTTCTCGCTTTTCATCGGGTCCGAATGTTACAACGCATTTTCCTTAACCACCGTCAGGAGAATCAATGACCGCAGTCGCTTGATTGAGAATCCTCGGACAATTCATTCTGGTGTATAGTCTCAATATATCTTCTATGCATATGCTATGCTCCTTCGAAGATGCCTTGTTAACTAAAAACCCGGCCCTGATGGCCTGGCGGGCCGCAGCGCTTTGTTTTTAAAGATTGGAAGACTGTGTGTGCCACGCTTCTCGTTTTCGCTTACGGCGTCGTCGAGCTTCTCTCGGTGACCGCGATGTATTTCGTGCGACTTCACCTGGTACAAGCAGTGACTTTATCTTTGTTCGTTTCTGCCTCAAAAGCCGCACCGAATCCGGACTCGCTTCGTATATTAGGACCACAAGGGGTCAATCTTTGGAAATTGGGGAGAGAGCAAGCAGCTAAGGTCTCGAAAGAGTCTTTTAGTTTTGTCCTCCAAGGGACTGAAGACGCCCAGGGTGTTCGGGCTGACAGTGATTTCGAACCTCACTGGTTTGAACAACCTCTGGATCACTTTTCAAAAGGATCGAATCACACGTTCTTGCAAAGGTACTGGGTAAATGATAGGCATTATGTTGCCGGATCCGGAGGCCCAGTGATAGTCCTGGATGGTGGAGAGACCAGCGGAGAGGTGCGTTGGTCGGTGCAAGTTGAGCGCTGAAATGTCGTTGACCGGAAGCAGGATCGACTCACTTACTTGGACACCGGGATCGTCGAAATTCTTACGAGGGCGACTGGTGGCCTCGGAATTGTTTTGGAACACAGATACTATGGTGACTAGACATTGCGTGGAATTGTCGCGTTCCAAACGGTTTTGACCTTCAATAGGAAAATCCATCCCAGTTGACAACTTTACCACCGACTCCCTTCGGTGAGTTCACGACATTGTCTGGTTCCAGGTCGCTTAAAGAGTGGAAGATGGCTCGACAACGAGCAGGCTGCGGCTGATAGTGCGAATTTTATGTCCTCGGTCAAGTTCGAAGGCATCAACGAAGACCTAACGGCGCCCAACACGCCATGGATCTACTATGGCGTATGACTACTAGTAGCCGACAAGGTCTATGCAGAGTTTCACTCATGTATACTTCACAGGGATCATATGCTGGTGCCCGGGCTGCTCACATGAAGATTCTCTACCCAGAATTGACATATGGATCTATTGCTTCAAGCGGTCAGTTTATGATCGCGCGTTCCTTCTACTACGTTGACTAATGGTCTCTTATAAGCTGTTACTCACGCTGCTCTCTCCAACTGGGAATACATGGAAGTGATTCGGCAAGCGGCAGATCCCAAATGCTCTGCGGACCTTGAACAATCTATCACCATGATTGACGATGTTCTTGATATGCCTGAATCCAGAGGGCTTTTAAAGGGATTGTTTGGTCTCGAGGATTTGCAACACGACGATGATTTCGTATCGCTGCTCTCAGTGAGCTTATTTTACTCATTACTTGCTAGTAGGTGCTGATGTTTGCTGTGGCCAGAGTCCTTTGGGTTCATGGCAATCAAGAGTTTGGGGCCCCTTCAACAGTACCGCCTTTGACGACTTTTGTAGTGCATTAACAAAACCATCCGGGAACTCGAGTTCTGCTGCAGCTCTGCCTTTTGGATCTCCGTCGAGAATGATCTCCATTACTGATGACTTTCAGCTTGATTTCGTTATTAACAACTACGCGACGTACATCAAGGATGTTTGTCCACTTTATCTGATCCTGAAACGCGATGATCTTGACCACGGACTGTATTAGAACTTTGTGTCCAGATGTTCAGGCAACAGGACAGTCGAAGAAGTAAGTGCTCTTCCTTGATACACATATGACCTGGGGTTGCTACGAAGTTTCACAGTGTTTTGGAACGTACGACGATTCTCAATACCAGGTCACAACCCTCGATCAAGACTGGCGTCTGTGGCAATTTCAAGTTTGTACTCAGTGGGGTTACTTCACCGTCAGCCAACTCCTCGTCAAAAGCTTGTGTTAATTAGCCCTGATCCATTTCTCAGACTGCTCCTCCAGACCAAGAACAGCCACGTATCATCTCTCGCCGGTTAACTCTCGAGTATCTTTCTAAGATCTGCAAGCAGGTGCGATCGGGAATGCGGTTTTGAAGACAATTTCCTTACTGTAACGCTAGGCTTACCCTCCAGGAGAGTTTTTCACTGTACCTCCTCTGCCGAACATCACCGCAGTGAACGCTCTGGGAGACTTTGATATTGCTGCTGATCGTCTTGCGTTTATTGATGGGGAAGGTTGGTTTATTCGTCCTTCGCAAGTAAATACACGCCCATAGATTGTTCTAGTCGATCCTTGGAGACCCGATACCCCTCATAGTCAATTCTATGCCAAGGACAGGCCTGATACCATCCTTCGTCCGTTCAAGCTGATACCCGGTCAGTCGAACTATCCGTTTCCGTTGGGCTTTGTCTAACGGTTCACTTCGTAGGCGCTGTGCACCACTGGGACGAATGGGGCCTCCCTAATATCAATGACGAGCCTCCCGAGATCCAGAAAATACACGAGGAAGAAATTAGCTTCGTGACGGCCTGGCTCAAGGATTTCAAGGCGCCTAGTGAACATTAGACTTGTTAAAATATGATTTTGATACGACGTATGTTTGATTGGTATTCACAAATCGAATCTTGAGTTTGCTTGTATATTGTCATTTTGAAAAATTAGTCCATCAAGCCAAGGTTAGCGACCGGAAGTATTCGATCCTCGAGGGTGCAGTAGTCCCCATGCACCTCACAATGAACCTTGAGCAAGCCTCTTCGCCGTTCTTCAACGTCTCTGCAATGGCCAGAGCTCCGTTCAGGACCAGGTTATTTGTGAGGTTCTTCTCAATGAAGTTATATGCCAAGTGTCTCGGAGAGTAGAGTCAAAAATCGCACCTGTGTCGCGATACACTGAGACCTCTTGGTAAGAGACAACGGCGTCTGCTTTGATGTGCTTGCCAGACCTCACATTTTTTCCGTCAAGCTTCGCACATTCACATATATCCAAAACCTGTAAGATTACTGAGTAACAACCTTTTTATGACATTACTCTCCAAACTGTCATACGTACTAATAAATAGCAGACGATCTTCAAATCCTGCCGTCGATCATTATTGAGTATCATGCGTTGCAACTAAAAGGGGATATCGCATGCATACTACCCAAACGTCACAAACAGATCCAACAAGTGAAAGGCATAGTTAATAACATACGGTCAACTAATTCTCTTCCAGCTACGCGTAGCAACTTCACCACCTTGCGATCAACGAGCCAGTCGAACATCGCTTGGCGTCGTTCACTCTTCCTGTCCGCCGGGTGAGGTGTGCAAAGGCCCCCGTATGTATGAGCAACAGTGGCTCAGAACGATCTGATTCACGAGTTCCTTTCGACGAAGGTTGTTCAGAGTGAGTCTAGATAAACAAATTGCTGGATAAACAAATTGAGCATTGGTATACTCGAAGCTTTGTTTTTTTTCATAACTCGGCAATGTGGTACACACAATCACTTGTAATCCAATCCAGAATGGATACGCGAAAGTCATTCCACGAGGTTTCTTGCAGCCCAGGACTTTGTTTGTCGGGGACTAGGTTTCTCGTTGGCCTGCAGAGTTCGAAGAAGGTTTCAAATCACTGGATACAATGTAAATGGTCAGTCACGGTAATTGACATAAGCTGCAGCGTATTGACAGGGTTCTACGTCGGTCTAGGCAGATGTAATTACTCATTATACTTGGTAGAAGATCGTGATGGGGAACCTCAAACGTTCGAGGAAGAAATTGACCATTGACAGAATGCTCGAGTAAACCGGAGGCTTGAATATGTGGATGGTGGGTATCGTTAGGGAATATAGCTTTTGGTAGCGGGAGGTTCTGACGTTCAAAATTGACAATTATTCGTCCTGGAAGCATTCAAGTCATCTATTTCTTACCTCTGACGATGTCAGTACGTACCGGTGTATGCAGACTTTCAAGTTTCGGTATCAAAGAAGGGAGTTCTGAAGTCAAAGTTTCGAAACATTTCGGCGTGACTATCCTCAGGTAGCACGTATCTTGGTCCAGTTCCAAAACAAAAGGTCGCTCCAAATAGTACAGTTCCACCTGGGTTTGCTTGGAGTTTGAGTTTGTATGTTGACTATCAAAAGCATCCAGCAACTGCTTGAAGACATCGCGTTCAGTGAGTTTGCTCTGTACAATAAATATCTGTATACCCCAAGTGCTTCGTTGCGAGCTATGCGGAGCAACTTGACGGACCATGGCAGTCCAGACAATCCGATTAGGTCGGTGCCATATGAAAATTAGCTTGGATGGTTCTCTCATTATACGAAAGCATATCTCGCTGGTCGTAACTAGAAGCCTCGGGACGTGGTGCGAATAGAGATATCCCCTGGTGTGAGCAGGAAACGGCTGTCTGACGTGGTCTCTGACTCCGTAGTTGAATCGGATGTTTACAGTACGTTTGGCCTCCACCCCCCAGAAAATGCAAGGCTAAGTCATGTTTGAAAAGTTGACGAAGTCGTAAGGTTGTAGACGCTCTGGAACAAGGTCGATGTCCCTTCTCACCGCAACGGTGTTGTTAGCTGCTTTAAGTTTGGCCGGGTTCATGTAGGTTTCGAGAAAATTGAACCGGAACGCGTCGAAAAGAGCCTTTCGACAGACGGTGACAAGCCAGGTTCAGCATTGAATATTAACACAGTATCGCGTTGGTCCAGTTTTATCTTGGGATGGCATGGTAAGCATCAAGTATGATTCAAGAAACTCAAACGCCAGCTTACTTCTCTGTCCATGCTGAAATTTAGCTCCGGTCTCTTTTCGAAGCACCGGTATGAATCTGCTTCAATTGTCATTCCAACATATAACTGTGAATACATTGTAAATACATGTGGCCATAGGACGATGATCACAGCCTTATATCATATAGATGAAGTGAGCTCATTTATCTTTACATACTACGTGACAATAAAAGCAAAAAATACATAAGTGGCGATGGCTGCGGCTGCTAACCTGATGGCCAGAACAAGACGATAATTTGCCGTGTCTACATTATAGTGTGTGCCAGTGGACTGAAGTATAACAAACATTGAATACGCAGGCGTATGTCCTCCGTAACAAAATGCCTGATACAGATCAGTTGGCGAGCCTATGAGAATGGTAAGTTGTGTGTGTAAACGACACCATACTGAGTACCGACCACCGATTATGGAACTTAAAACAAGTCCAAAGACATAAAGCACAACGAATGCGAAAGATTGAAGAAGGAACAGAGGCAGGAGGAACATCCATGGGCCGAGAAATAGGAACAAGGAGATGAACAGTGCCACGTATGGGTACTCCCGTACTAAGGTCATGTCAGCGTATGTCCTCGCAAGGATCGATAAAAGCAAATGTTTTACGCCATTCATTGGACACATGGGCGACGGACAAAGCACATTTCAAGAAGTTGTCGTATTTCTCATCAAGGAAATGGTCTAAAACCCACGATTGTCCTTCAAGTTAGCACAATGACTGTTGGAAACCACTAGAGTTGTATGGGCACCTATCTGAGCGAGCAGTCTGTGAACCCACTCTGATATCTTATCAATTAAGGGCTCATCTTTGCCGTGGGGTCCGTGAGATGTAAGGGATGGTGGAAGATACATCAAAGGAACAACTAAACTTCTGAGCAACAATGTGGCTGAGAAATCCTTTTCTATCTATCGCCGATGATAATCTTATCAAAATTCCGAGGTAACTCCTTAACACTGGACAATGATCATCTGGGTGGACGCTGGTTGTATTATGAGACGCCGAACACAACACACCCCAGTTCGCAAATATCTGCTGATGGAACGAAAACGCTACTCAATCAAGGAGGAAAGCAATTTATCAAATGATGAAAGCGATAAGGACATATACGGCAAGCGCCCCAGCAAGCAATCTGATCGGCCAGGAAATGTAAAACGTAGAGAGCGAAATTGCTTCATAAGAAGCACCGATGGATTGGAGTAAAGCAAACAAAGATCCTGCAGGCGTGAGGCCCCCATAACAAGCTGCTTGGAATAAAGCTGCCAAAGAGCCTGTATATATAAAATAAAATGATGTTATGAGCGATGGATACGAGTGTCACTGACCACCAGTGATTCCGGCCACCCCGAATCCGATAGCACCAAGTACAGCGAAAAAGGCGAGATAAAGAAGGATGAAGGGTAGAAAAATGATCCATGGCCCAAGGAATATGACTAGCGCTATAGAGAGCGCTATGTAAGGGTGCATTGCCACTAAAGACCAATTATTATTTTTGTTTCGTTCAGAGACGACGAAAAGTTTTACGTATGTGGTTGAATGCATTCGCAGCATGTGTGACATTCTCAGAGAGAAAAGATCCTTATGGAAGCAAGCAAACATCAGTATTATCGTCGCGTGGCAAGTCGTTCGAGGGTCGTGAGGATACCTATTTCTGACAACAATCCAAAAAACCGAGGTAAATTATCTGGAATGGCTTGAATGGCGTGAGCTGCGATTTCTAGTATTAGCGCCTCGTGGCAAGTCGTTTGAAGGTTTTGAAGGATACCTATCACAGAGAACAACTCGGCAAACCAAGGTAAAATAGCTTGAAATGCTCGAACTGGAGCGGGTTTCTCACTGGTAGATTCTGTGAAGCGAGTGAAGTTCAGATACATGATGGGCAGCGAACAAGATGCGGCTTCAGCTACTTGAAAATGATAAAGTTTCCTCGGATGCATCCGAGAAGGTTGCTGTGTCGAAATAGACGCCCATGACTACAAGATGAACATTCTCCACTTTCTGTATGTTATTTCCGTTTTATGTCAACCAGAACACAGCCACAGCAAGGCACGGCAGGCGTCATGTTTTCGCTGGCAGCAAGGTTTCAACCTTGTCGTCATCAGATGGGTTGCCGAATCTTGAACAGAGATTGATGTCTTGGAATATCATTGGGACTTTTTGTGCATTTACCATGAGCTCGCTGTCTTCAAGCTAGCTATCCAGCAACCTGCTGGACTTTGGCCCAAGTATCAAAGTTCAACCAGAGGCTCCACGCAATGTTTGTGGATTGAATGAGGCCTTATTGACGTTGCAGAGCTGAGTGCAAGTAGGCTATGACGTCATGTTTTATTCTACCCTCAAGGGGCCACAGTGACGTATCACATGTTTCAATTTTCACCAAGGATCAGCTCTTCTTGGTGCTATCAATCGTCACAGGTGCGTTGGTCGTGTTCTTGACATAATGACATCCACATATACCAGCCCAGTCTGTCGACCAAATATCCGTGTTGAACAACCTTACGGCTCGAGGCCCAGCGTATAAACATTTAGTATGCATAACCCGTTGCTTGACAATAATCTTGCCCATAGAGCAGTTACGGCCGCGTCTACTGTCCGCGAGCCTTCTGGCAGTCTTGATGCTGAAAAAGGCAAGTCAGCGTCTGTCGCCTGGCCAAGGACACGTGAGCGTCCGTTCGTTCATTCACGGTTCATCTTGAGCTTCTGGTCGCAAACGTTTCCAAACACGTGTCCTGCTCCTTTACTCTGATTCTCCGATCAACGATGCTGAATACTATATCTAACAATTTTTAAGAGCCATCCCACGACCCTACTAATTCCACTTCAAGTGGTATAAGTACGAGACTTCTATCGGGTCCACATTGTCTGATCATCTGTCCTAGTCTTTTATGACACTACGCTGCCTGTTGCCTCGTCAAACGTTGGAGAAAATTGCCCCGGTGGTACTGATATCCCTTGTGCTTCTATGTCTGGCTATGCTGGCCAAGGGCAGCCAGATACTCCCCCTTTCGCTCAAGACTTGGCTACGCTCAGTCGCGCACACTCCGAGCCCCTGCCATATTCTAGACCTCTGACCACACACCACATGCCCCCTTCACCCCCCTATAATCCAGTATTCGTTGAGTCGCAAAATTCAGGTTATTCTGCAGGATTTCCGCCCTCCTGTTTTCCTTTCGTTAGCTCTCCGTCGCCTTATAACCAGCGTACCGATGACTTCAGGCAAATTATTCAACAACGAGACGGAGAACATCTCCTCCCATTCCCATACCTCCACCCATATCGCCCTCCTGGTGCATCAGATACTGGTACTACAAACCAAAATGCCCACGCCAACTATCAGACGGGTGTACAGACTGCACAGACTCTTAACTTTACCGGACATTCTCCTGAGATCTCATCTACCGCTCATCGCCCCTTTGGTAAAGTAGGATCCTACGCACATGGCGATCCACCTTCCCACCAGCCCTCACATCTACATGTATCTGGCGGATATGCTTCGGCGAGCCCTCTTCACTCAGTGAATTACTCATCAACATCTGTCCCACCCTATGGTTACCCGCCTCTGCCGGGGTACCCGCCATCGCCTCCAGTGTATCCGCCCTATTCCGTCTCGCCGTACAATTATCCACTGCCTCTCGAGACAAACAGGCAAAGAACGTGGTGGTATAATCCGCATCATGGAACTGTGCCACTCGCGCAACCCTTCGATGGGACTACGGAATACCAAAGAAATTATTCTGCCTCATATTCGATGCCTCCTCAGGTTAACCCTATTCCCCCGTCTAATCCTTTGCCATTTATAAGCCCCCCGTTACCGCCGCAGTCACCAGGTCCATCCTCTCCCGAGCGACGCATGGGAATCGGTCCTGCTCCTGGACTTGTAAGTGGAGCTGGCAAAAAGTCATCGGTCCGACGTTCATATCATCCCAACCCCCCCTCGTATCGCTCGGACTGGGTCATGTGGACCGGAAATATACCGTCGAATGCGGTACACGACGAATTGTGGCGCTTCTTCACCAGCTTTCCGGAAAATACCCTCCACGCTCCCGCGAAGAGCGGTGTGCTGTCAATTTTCCTCATTTCACGGTCAAATTGCGCTTTTATCAATTATGAGGATGAATACCATCTGAATGCGGCCATCGAACATTTCAATGGGCGCTCCCTTCGGCCAGGAGACCCACGATGTCCGAAGCTTGTGTGTAGGATGCGAAAGACGGATGATGATCTCAAAGCTGGAGTCGGTGGGCAGAGAGGCGTAGGCATGCATATTCGTTGGACTAAAGAACGGAAACAGAAAATTGTTGCGCTCACAGAGGTGTCCTCGGACTTTCATGATGCATCCTCGTCTTTATTGCCAGACAAATCGTCCCACTCCATTTCTAGTGACGACGATTCTGGAATCTTGCAATCATTAACGAGCTCAAGTTCGTATGCGTCAACTAATTCAAGCTTGTTGATGCGTTTTTTCCCGCAACGCTACTTCATACTCAAGTCATTGACCCAAGTGATTCTTATTTTCCTTCTTCTATCCAAGGACATTGTCTGACGACTTCTATACAGGCTGATTTGGATCTCAGCAAGGAAAATGGCTTATGGGCGACCCAGAAGCACAATGAGGGGATTCTGGACCAGGCTTTTCGCACCAGTCAAGACGTTTACTTGATTTTTAGTGTAAACAAGAGTGGCGAATTTTACGGATATGCGAGGTAACAAACTGTTTCTATCTATTGCCGCGTAAGCTTATTGTGCGGCAGGATGGCCGGACCCATCCGGCGTGGTGGACACAAGGTTACGTGGGCCGTGCGAGACCCTGACTTTGACTCGTCTCGGCTACATCCTTCACCCGTTGGGGCTGGGGAAGGGAGAGAAGGCAGCCCTGGTAACCTCTATTTTACGCCTGGCTCAAACCGTTTTGTAGACACGCCCCTTTCGATGAGTGACGGAACCCCAAAGGGAGAAGATCCTACTTTCGTCCGTCACACCACAAATGTCCAGTCAGCTCCTGCGGAACTTGGAGTTGAGCACAAAAAAATTACCCTGCGAGCTCCGTCTGCAAGACATAGTACTGACCATCATTTGATGATTCCAAATTTGATGCGCGATGAACCCGCTCCGGATGATTTTGAATTGGATCCTATGGCCCCGGTGCGCGCTATGCGGTCAGCGCAAGTAGAGAGTCCGCTCGAGATTGTAGTCGAAGAAGTGGAAAAGAGTGGCGATGAAGCTACGTCTGCCAAGGATGTAGAAAAACGTGCCGACTGGGGCCAGTCGTTTAAAATAGAATGGCTTTCGACGGAGAAAATCTCGTTCCAGAAGACTAGGCATTTACGCAATCCGTGGAATCATAACAGGGAAGTGAAGGTATCAAGGGATGGGACGGAGTTGGAGTCTGTTGTTGGGCGTAAGCTCATAAAGGACTGGGCGGTGTTGGCAGCGACGTAGTAATGCGACTACTGCCGGGCCAACGGAGTTTTTCGTCTAAATTTGAAGTTTGATGTGTAGGATATAGTCTCTGTTTCCTTTTACACCGGGTTATGTTATCAACGTTTAATTTTGGGAGATAAATCAGAGTGTAATATTGGAATCGTTTGAATAAATGGTTTGTTGATGCCCTGTGCTCTCAGGGCACTTCATGAATCGAGTTGTGGAGAGCAGAGGGTTCCGGCTTCTCAGAGAAAACACATGGGGTCCAACCTTTTTCGTTTTCGAGGGGTGGATTTAACAACGTAATCAGGCACAGCTGGATAAGTCCGAGATACGACACTGTCCCGTGATGTCATCCCTCGCCGTTTCCCTCCTTTCGATATATGTACATATGTACCAAATTTTTAGGATACACATGCAAGATGGTATTAACATATGATGCGAGTCATTTCCTTGGCTTTGGTGAAAGTATTTTATATTTCATGTCTCGGGCCAATTACTTTGCAACACACCGTTGACCCGTTATCAGGATCACCCACAAAGACATAGTCAGCTATGTTCCCCTTGGTTCGATTTATTTGTGACATCAAGCGGAATGCATAGGCACTCGAGATGATCATGAAATCGGCGTTGTTGATCGTCATATATGACACAGGGTAACTTTATAGCCAAAAAACTAGGCTTCTGAAAGATCAGTTTGTTTTGCATCTCACTCGTTGAGATATAGCCAAAATTGTACTCAATGTCGCCATGGAAAAGGATTGGAAATGGAGCTTTTGAAATTCGCAAAGACAAAGGTTGGCTTGTTAGAACCGAAAGGAATTGAACCATCTGATTTCTCTCGTCCTTGACTTTTGCTCAACAATGTAATAACGATTGACCTTGGCCTCAATATAACATAAAACATGTTATTCTTTGTATGTAGACTCTACACAAAGAATAAGGGTCCAAAACTTCTTCTCGACAATCAAGGACCCATCTAACCGACCCTGTGTGTCGGAGTTTGAATACAAGACCAAGCCTTCTTTAAACAAGTGGGTCGTTTCTATGTTGGATGAAGGAGATCTCTGTGTGAGGGGTCATAACTGTGTTGTGATATTGCATGCCTGTTTACATGAGTGATTACGACGCTTGAAGTTTGACCTTCTGTAGTCCAGACGATCTCCTGGATAGTCAGGTCCAATCCATCACTCACGTGACTTTACCTCCCCGGATGACAAGCGTGACAAAAATCATGAAGAACATCGACCAAGGCCGGAGGGGCCGGTAGCTATATGTAGTCTGATTACAAGTGCTGCACATCCTCCCTGATGCCAGATCTGACTGCGCTTCCAGATGAAGTCCTAGAGCATATCCTGCTACACCTGGACCCTATTGACGTGGCGCAAATATCCCAATGCTGCCAACTTTTTCGGCTCCTACTGTACAACTCTAAAGACCAGTTTATCTGGCGAGAGCTCTATCTCACGCTGCCGCTGGACGATCCCAGAATCTGTGTATCCTCGCAAGGTGCAAGGAAACACGATATTGATTGGAAGACGATCCTACAGCGTTTCATCAGAGCCAGGACAGTGTTGTATAACCCCAGCTTATCTCGTCCTGGGGAGAGATTGATGACCCTGCATACGCTGTTAGAGCTGGTGACATGGGTGCCGCCTTTGGTGGGCATCGATGATTTTGAAAATCTGTCTTTGAATCTCGCTTGGGTCGTCGCCATGCTTCGAGGGACGTGTTTCTTCGAGGAGATAGAATCCAGTACATCCACTGGGGAAGAAAGGCAACTATGTGCACGCCTGCATACTTATTATGGACTCACGGTCAAGGATCTCACTCACCAGAGGAGAGTGCAGTCGCGTGCGTTCGTCTATGACATGTCGAATTATTCCCCGGACAGTTTGTATGGTCCGTTTAATGCGGCGGGAGGTGTCAATTGGGTGCATGTGCAGGCTCTCCATCACGTTGTGTCGATGCATATCGTCGATCTTCAGGGGGAGGATGAAAGCTTCGAATTCGCTATCTTCCCGATGAGTATACAGACGACTCAAGTCGTTCTCCCGCCAGGGACGAATCTCGACGATGAGGAGGATTGGGCGGGTGTAACAGGGCCATGGAAAGTTTCGTTCTGCTTCTGTGACCATCGGGAGCTTCTGAGTACGTACACTGCTTCTTGTGATTCTTCAGGCGTGTTAACTGATAGGGCAGAATACAACGATACAAAGGTAGTGGTTGCTGAAATTGAAACCGCATCGTATCGGCTCAATTTCGTTTCTTCCAGCGAGATGCAAATGGGAACCTTGATACGTCGATTTTCGAGGAAGCTGATTTTGGGGAGGTTTACAGGACATCGAATGTTACATTGAAGAAGGTGTCCTGCACTCCTGATCCAGACAATCCGACCAGGCCCATTATCCATTTCATGGGAGAAATGTCGGATACCACGTCGACCATGACGGGCGCTGTGAAAATGACTTCTGATGGTCAAGTACGATGGAAATTCGTACGGCATTCCTGATTTGAGTTGTCATCGTTCTCATTGTAATGCATGTAGATCTCTGGTGAAAATGGTCAAGCAGTCTGGCAGTCAGTCTCTCATAGCTTCATGGCAGCTGTCGGTGTTTAATTCTATTTCAGCTCTGTCGGAGTCCAGGTAGGGGGAATGCGTTCTATGTTCGGTGTACTCGGGACTTGGACCACGGTGTTCCATGATTCAGACGACCCAGTGGGTGAGTGTATGCACACTTGAAACGTCTGGACATCGTCTTCATAGATTCGCCTTCCAGGACCGTTTTGGCTGAGAAGGGACTCGGCCGCTCCGAACCTTCCCATGCGCCACGTCTCCTTGAACGTTACTTCATGATCACTGAGTCGTCCACTGGAAGATACGTTCGTAGATTACTTAGATTGCAGATTCTTTGATATATAGTATGCGTGAGAAACTTTGTATTGGTGCAACATTGCTGCTTTCAGACGCCGAGGCGCATCGCTCACTTGAACCACCACCATCTCTGGTTTCACCTCATGTCTGACCAGTCTCCGTCGTCCAAGCCCAAGCCAGGCTCGCTGCGCGACAGGATCGCTGCATTTGAGAACTCTTCGAGTAGCACAGCACCCGCACCAGCACCAGCGCCTCGTCCCAGACCCGGTGGGAGCTCCTGGAAGCCCAAATCACAATTTCCGCCAACGTTTCCATCGACATCCGATGTGACATCTGACAAGAAGCCGAGTAGTATGTCCGCCTCTGATGCAAAGGAGAGTATCCAGACGGGCGGGACCCTGAAAGAGCGGATGGCTGCGCTTCAGAATCGCGGCGGGTTCGGCGCACCGCCGCCTGTGGCACCCAAGCCACCGGTGGAGAAACCTAAGTGGAAGCCACCTCCTGTTGTCGCGCCCGTGGACAAGGATGATGATGATGATGATGATAAAGAACCATCGTATGATATCGACCCAGCGAAACTTGTCCCGCCTGTGAGGAAGTCGACGTCCGATGAGATGTCTGCAGATGGGAATCCCGAGGAAAAACCCACGGGATCTGATCAGGCTGAAGGCGAAGAGGCAATCACAGTTGACCCCGAGGCGGATGAGAAACAACGCCGTGCCGCCATCGCTGCACGAATGGCGCGTCTTGGAGGTGCAAGGGTGGGAATGGCGCCAATGTTCGGCCGACCTACAGCTGCGAAAAAGTCTGAAGTAGACGAGCCAAGCCGACTCGAGACACCAGCAGAGAGGACCGATGAAGCGACCTCATTCCTATCTACCGATCGTATGTTGCCTTCGCAGCTTAATTACCTTTGATTTCTTACGTTTTGCACAGAGTCTTCCAATGCGACTATTTCTACATCGGATGAACAACCTATCGTGATGTCACATACAGTTGGTGAGTATTATGGACTCATGTAATTTACGCATCCATTGATCTTTGATGTAATGTACAGAATTACCCTCTGTACTCTTACGCAAGGATTCGGGATCCTCTCCTTCACTTTCTATTGAAGATGAATCTCAAACAACTCACAGCCAACCTCTTTCTATGCCAGCTCCCTCTGTTCCTCGACGTGCAGCTCCCCCAAGGAGGAAAGCACCCAAGACTCCTGAGGCAGTACCACCTGCTGTAGATGATCAAGTCGTTAGTGAGAGCGTGGCGGAGGAGCATGCAGGAAACGTCATGGAAGTTGTTGGTGAATTTGACAAAGTGGCAAACGAACATGAACATCCTACGTCTATTATCGCTCAAGAAGCTGAAGAGTTGCCTCACGTTATCGCGAAGGATTCTACCACAAAACTTGAGGAGCCCGAGGAACCTATCACAGAAGAGCCATTGTCCGAAGATGACGAGCCGGCTCAGGTCGTTGACTTTACTCATTTGCCGCAGCATTCTGCTACACTTTCTGATAAGCAGATTGTTGCGGAAGTCGTTATTGACAACGACGACCATGAGGCCGCTAAGAGAGATATATCGCCACAAAATGATAACGTGAAGGAAGGATTGGCCTACGTTGAGGAGCCTGATGAGAAGCAGGAACACGTTGAAAAGCAACATGTCGAAGCTCAGCCCGTAGTCGGAACAAAAGAGGGAGAGCCCGTCGCACAAGCTGTAGACGAAGCTGAGGAAGACGAGGGAACTGCCCGCCGTAAGCGTATCGCTGAGAAGCTTGCGAAAATACACGGTGGAGTCAATCCATTCGCACCTCCTCCCCAGCGTCAAGCCTCCGGCTCTTCAGAAGACACTCAGACTTCTTTCCCCAAACGTTCTAGCACTTCTCGAAGCAGCGCAGATTTGCCACCACTGCCTCTCTCACCTCCACGAAAGCAATCTTTACACGCTGTTGTCGCTGAGCCATTGCCCGCAAACCAATCGATCAGGGTTCAATCCCCAGAGAGCGGACTTGAAAATTCTCCGGCGTTACCGCCGACCACGAAAGAATACACAGTTGAGCCCGTTGTACTGGAGAAGCGAGGCATTATTTCAGAGGATGGTGAATAAATTCTCGTTATTCTCTTTCTCTTCTCCACATTTACAAAGAATGTACCATTGATTACGTCTCTCTTTTCCACCATTCATAGACATGCGGGAAATCAATCAGGATGTGAAGATAGCTGGAGGTCTCATGCACACTGCCCATGATGACACCGATGCACGTGAAGTACCTAAAACAGGTCATGAACTGGTGACATACCCATCCGAAGTGGATGAAAGGAATTCTGACAAAGCAATAAGTGTCGTTGAATCCGAGACGCTTCTCCCTCCGCCGCCACCGCCGCGGGTTCCTCACCCATTGACGCGTCCCATTAGCGTTCTGCCTGTCGACTCAGCGGCACCTGTCGACCTAGCGGCACCCGCCGACCCGGTTTCGCTTCAGGAAGTCTCTACTCCTGCGGTCGTCCACATCACCGCTCCTCGTCGGTCATTACCCCCTCCCCCTCGGCGAGTCCCCGAGCCTCCAGAACCAAAAGAAGATTCGACCGAATCTGAGCTTCCAAGTGAATCTTTACCCTTAGCTTCCTCTCTATCCCATCAACCTTCAGAGGATGAAGAACCCCTGCGCCATTTACCCCCTCGCTACTCTGTCCTATCTGAAGAGCTCCCCACGGATGATGAGGCGCCGCCGCTTCCCGTTCCCAACCGGTGGTCCATGCAATCTGACGATTTCAACCCTCAAAGTGGTAAAAGGCGCCCGTCGAGGTCAATTCCTCCCCCTCCGACACCATCTGCACCTGTGTCAGAAGCGGAGGATTCTGATTTCGGCGAGGTGCTGCCTACACTTCCGCGTCAGACGCTAGCAGCGCTAGCAACGCCACCTGCACCACCGAATGAGATTCCGTTGATCGTTCCTCCTCCTGTGTCAGATGAACAAGTTCATAGGGTTGATCCCTCGCCATTGCGAAAGAGCTCGTATCCTGAAGCTTCTGAGCCAATCGTTAATGTACCTCCGCCGCTTGCATCTGAAGAGACGTCTTCGGCCCTTCTGTCACCTCGTGTTCCTCTGCATCCCACCCATGGAACTGACCAGGAAGTTCTTGACGAAGAGGAAGGCGGTCAGTTCACTCGTGTTTGTCTAATCCGTCTATCTGCTGATTATCCCTGGTAGATCCAATTGACCCTTCGTTCCATAGTCCAAGCAGGAGGGCTTCATTTGTCAGCACTCAGCCTCTTGCTTCTTCTGCCATGGAAACGCTCGTCACACCTGAGAATGATCAGGCTGCTCGCCCCAAGACAATCGCCGAACGAATGGCGAAGCTTGGTGGAATTAAGTTTGGTGCAGTACCTCCTTTACCTCATATAGCTCACTCCCCTCCCCCTCCTGTCCCAAATGAAGAAGAAGGAGAAGAGCCAGACCCTTTTGAGCAACCGTCTGAAGCGGGCGAGCTTACAGAGGAAGAGGAAGAGCGAGCAAGAAAGGAACGGATTGCGGCGAAGCTTGCTATGATGGGTGGGATGCGCATTGGCATGATGCCGTTAGGGGTTGGAGCTGTCCAGCCACAGGTGTCTGAAGTGGGGGAACGACCTCCAGCGCTACCTTCTCATGCACCTCCCGCTCAATCAACGTCGCTACCTCAGACTCAGGATATTGACGAGCAGGAAAGCGGTCTTTCAGCATCCCAAGTTAGCCATGCATCTGCGACGTCTGATGAGGGTGTCAAAGTTGAAATTGAGGATAGCGAGATTGAGGAGATCAGCCAGGCTGACGCGCAAGAACCAGAAGAGGAACCGGAGGAAGTTCCCCCTCCTGTCCCTGCACGAGGTCCACGAAGGCGTGAGACTGCGAACTCTGAAAGCGAAAACTTGAATATAAGTCGTCTGCCTCCGCCTCGTCCCCCTGTCCCCATGTCGTTCCCTACTCGGAGTGCAAGTGTCCAGAGCACCTCGTCAATGGCTAGACAGTCCTCTGTCGACTCCACTCATGGAGTACAAAAAGGCTCAACGCATAAACCTCAATCAGAGTACGTCATGGTCGAAGAACCCACTAGCTTTGTAGCCGAAGAAGAGGAAGAGATCCCTCCACCGCCCCCAGCCCGGCCTTCCCACCGACCTCCTCGAACAGCGCCTCCACCTCCCCCTGAGCTTTCGGCCCCACTTTCTGACAGCATATCCTCGCAGTGGGAGATGCCTTCCATCCCCAGTGGACCCATTGAATTCAGTGCACCGGCCAATATCTCTTTGTCATGGCCTGAAGACTCTTCTGCATCGTCGTCTGTGTCTCCTCCACCCCTTCCGTCATCCAAACCCGCTGTAGATGTGGATGTACATCTTTCGTCTGACGATCTCATGACCGTATGGGGCCGGGTGGGTGTGCAGATCTGCGAGGTCGCCACGACATTGTTCGAGAATTCGAAGAAATCACTTATCGGAGACGGGACGTATGACGGCTTCATCCGCGCCGTGCTGAGCGAGGTCCCGAATGCGGCTATGCCGACCTCGACTGCATCGTACGGTTACCTCATATACGTACAGACGGGGAACACAGTACAGAGGAGAGCAAGTGAGATACTGCCGGGTGATATCATGGTGTTGCGTGACGCGAAGTTGAAGGGCCATAAAGGATTGCAGTCGTACCACCAAAATGTCGGCATTGAGGAGCCACTTGTCGGAGTGGTCAGTGAGTTTGAACCGAAGAAGTCGAAGGTGCGGTTGTTCCAGGCCAATCAGCACGTTGGCCAGCAGGTTGGTTTTCTGGTTAGTGTATACGAAGTATTCCCACTGATAATGCCTGTAGACTGTGGAAGCCGTCAGCTATCGTCTTGAAGATCTTAAAAGTGGAACCGTTCAGGTATTGTCGTTTGATAGCTTGACTGACATTAAGACATTGACATTCAAGAACACAGGTCTTCCGCGTTCTTGAAAATTAGAACATCTATTCTCGGCGAAAGTCTCTAATTGGCGGACATCGGAATTTTTCTTCATTTCAATCTCGATTTGTTGTCTGAGAAACATCTACATTTCTTTTTGGACGGGACTTTATCACGAACGAATCATCATAACTATATGCCACATATGATCGAAATCATTATTCATTTTAGTATTATACATTCCAAAACATGATGCATGAACCCCTCAAACGCGAGATTGAAAACAAGATAAAGATTCAACAGGCAAAAAGTTCTGGCTTGGACTAAGGAGGTCAATGCTTGCTCGAGAAACGAAGAGGCAAAAATGAAGGGGCAACTCACTCTCGTTCGGTTTTTCAAGGGTGTGAAAGTGAGGTGAATATCATTTATCTGACGAGAGGACGTACACCAGTGCCTGTGTCTTTCATTCCTTCGCGATTGTCAAAGGTTCTGAGTTGTTGTCCATATTCTGCTTCTGCCATTGGATGAAAGGCTTAGTAGATGTACGAGCGCAGTGAGGGCAAGTACTCACTGACATTATCTTCAGACTTAGCCTTCTTAGCCGGATGCTCTTCCATATCTGGCTTCGACGCATCTTCATGTCTCGGAGCGGGTTCGGGGTGCCGTCGTTTTCCCCTGTTTCTCTGTACATTAATGGCATTCAACGACTGTATACCTGGAGTGAAAGCTGCAGTACTTACAAAACGATTGTCAAAATTTTTCTTCCTGTGGATGTGGATTGGTAAGTTATATTGCAAATGACAGGAATGTAGATGATATATGAACGTTTCTAAGGCTTCCGCTTCTTTTCGTTTCTGTTCTTCCTCCTTTTCTCAAACAATCAGTCACATTAACTTTAGGGGTTGGAGAGGAAGATATCTCATACCCTTCTGGACCGCTGGATCCGCTCCAAAAACGAACCATCATTGGTAAACACATTGACAGGTTTCGGTGTGTTTCTCGATGAACCTGGCTTTGAACCTGGAGGCGGTGTAGGTCTCGCGGAAACAGGAGATGCACTTCCAGAATAAGGGCTGGATATGTATCCATTTACGGGATAAGGGCTTAATGCGTTCGACATCGTGCAGGACAGAATGGTGGTGGCAATAGAAAAAGAAGAGTTTGGTGTTGTTTGTGAGGCAACAGGAGCCATGATCACGGGGAAGAAACTCAAGGACCTTCGAATCAGGACTTATTACCTATGAGACAGATGTCCAACTCTTCTTTTCTACTTCTCTTGAACCATGAGGGTTGCCGTCGTTGGTTCAGGCGTCTCGGGATTAGCTGCTACTTGGTTGCTCAATGAGCACAGCGACCACACTGTCGAACTCTATGAAGCAGACTCTCGTCCAGGCGGGCATGCCAATACTGTTCGATTCAGTCCAGGAGAAGGTAGAGAAAGTGTCGATGTTGATACTGGATTTATCGTTTTCAACCCAACAACATATCCGAACTTTTTGCGTTTTCTGCGATTACACAAGAACACAAGCGATCTTGTCGTCCCGACAGAGATGACGTTCAGCGTGTCACGAGATGGTGGCGCGTTTGAATGGGCTGGAAAGAATCTATTTACTGTTTTTTGCCAGCCAAGAAATCTGCTCGATCCTGCAATGTGGAGACTGCTCTGGGATGTTGCAAAATTCAACGCAATGGCTGGGAGATTCCTGCTCCAAAAAGACCAAGAAAATTTGTCTATAGGCGAATACTTAGATCGAGAAGCCTACTCAGCGTCCTTCAGGGATAACTATCTCATTGCAGGTATTTCAAATCAGCCTATCGTGCGGTCAAACTAATATGCCTCAAGCCCATGACGGCTGCTATCTGGAGTACCCCTCCCGGTAGGTGTATCATGGATTTCCCAGCAATGACCTTGGTATGGTTTAGCCATTAGTAGCATTTCTCGCGACGACTAATTGCTTGCTAGATACAATTTTTACACAACCATCACCTTCTACAAATCACTGGGAAACCTTCTTGGCTTACACTCAAAGGTGGAAGGTGCATATTCAATAGAAGCTCAATTTTTCGAAAGTTTTAACTCATCCCTCACCGAACAGTAAAGTCTACGTCAACCAGGTCCTCTCAAAGCTTGATAAATCGCGTCTACATATTTCCAGCCCTGTCGAGTCTCTTACGCGCCTTAAAAACACGAAGATCTTGCTCAAAACAACTACCGGAATATCTGAAGCTTATGATCATGTCATCTTAGCGTGCCACTCTAGTGATGCGATACGGATCCTTCGCAAGGGAGAAGGGATTGAGGATGGGCAGGGTATCAGTCTCGAAGAGGAGAAAATTTTGGGCGCATTCCAGTGGAATAGGAATGAGGTTATATTACATTCCGATGTCAGAGTGAGTTAATTTTCACCGAGTCAAATTGCATGAACACTCGGATCCTCTAGTTGATGCCGAGGTGTCGGATGGCATGGTCTTGTTGGAACTATATCACCCATTCGGGGACGGATAGTCTTGGTAGACCGAAGACCAATTCAGAAGAAGTAACTTTGTATGTTATTTGATCCCTTCATATTTCACATTGTGTGTGACCGACAGTTTCTATCGTAGGACATGTATGCAGCCTAACATTTCCTCCTTTGTGCTTGTGTGACGTTCGGCTTTGACAGATGGGATGAACGATCTCCAACACATTCCCGAATCAAAATACGGTCCTGTCCTCGTAACGCTCAATGCTCCCTTCGAGCCACACAAGCATCTCATTGCAGGTCGATGGAAATATGATCACCCGGTCATAGACCACAACGTCTGCTTCTGCCAAATACGTTCCTCTATCGACCGAACTGACTATCAATCCAGGCCGTCAAAGCCCAGCAGCAAGTACCTCTAATTCAAGGCATTTCCGGTGTCTCATTTGCAGGGGCATATTTACGCTACGGCTTCCACGAGGACGGGTTCACATCCGGGCTCGTCGTTGCCGCTTCTCTCTCCTCTAACGCCGCTTCCGTGCGTCCGCCGTTCGAGATTGAGTATGCAGCGAAGGACCTGAGCCGCTCGCTCGGTATCGAGGCCGTTGCAGGGGTCTTTGAGTGGATGGAGAAGACGGGTGTAAGATCGTTTGCTGGATTTGTGGGGAGTTTGTTCCTGAGTCTGCTGAGGTTGCTGTTGGTGAGAACTGGGACCTAAATGTCGTTTGCTATATTCCTTTCTAATAGTATCCGAAGTATGCTCGAGACCATGGCGAGTCATAACTCACAAACCGGAGTTTTGATTCGGCTTGATCATAATCCTAAGGCCAGCTGTAAAAATATAGAATACATGGCTTTCACATCGGATGCACTTTCAATATCGATATATATAAAGATAGAATGTTCGACTGAATTTGTACAGTCTGTGATATCGTTAGGATCACAATATTTTCATAACGTTTCACCGCACATGTCCAATAAGGAAACCTGAAGGAAACTCCTATCCTAACTATGTTACTATTCTGATATCTACCTTCGCTACGAGTGATCCGTCCACGTTTTCAACTCCTGTGGTTCAGCCGAAGGCTGAAATGGCAGGGGCAAATACAGCGTCGGTTGCTGACTGAAGTTCCTCAGCTTCCGGAACAATGTTCGCCTGTGCAACATTCAGTCTTTCACACCGAAAAGTTCTAACAAAAGACGAACCGAGACACAGTTGATGATTGCAGTCCCCATAGCGTCGCTGGACGCTTTCAAATTTGCGAGATCTTGTTATGTTAGGCTGTTGTTCGCGATTCGCAAGGCGGCGCCACAACGAGATTGTTTACGAGATTTATTGGTAATTAAGTATACACGGTATGTCATACATACCTGTTTACGAGACGAATAGAACTAAGAAAAACATATCGACTCGTGGCTCATGGTCACCGTGCGTACCGCCCCCTTCTCGTAAGACCTGAGCTTGGACAATAAGAATTGAAATATACCGTAAGTAAGGAAAAAGAAAAACGGAACGGGATCGCGGGTCGTCAGGCCGTTCTGCCTCTCCGTCGCCTCCCGCGTGTCCTCTCGTTCTCTCTGAACTCTCGTATTGCGTCGCGGGCGTGCGGCATCTCGTACTCCCTCAACCACTCGTCCTTGCTTTCATCATACCCCTTCCATCGAACAAAAAAAATTCAGCTACCCCTCCCCTGGTTCCCCGCTCTCTGAAAATGCGCTTAATCTCGACCTCCTCCCCCGTTTCCATCTGCACTGGCGGTGGTGGTTCTTGCCGACGGCCCGGTATCGTGTCTACGCGCGCCGGAACTAGACAGGAGACATGGAAAACGTCGTGGATCGACCACCCGTCCGGTAACTCCAGCCTCTCTGCTTTTCCTGTCAGCCGGACCAATAGTAGGGCTCTAAGAACTCGAAGTAAAGGCTAGAATTACAAGCCTGGCAAAATTCTCAGCCTCAACGATTTTGGAGCGATATGGACGTTTGTTCTGGCCTGATGATTTCCGGAGAAGGAAAGGATGTTGCACGCCCCGTGGTGTCTCAACCTAATCAGAAGCGAAAATGCTATTGTAGTGCAGTAGGCCATCTAGATCGCCAAAATTTGGTATCATGTCCGGCCCAAGAGCATACTTAAAATAAGGAAAGGTAGCAGAGTCAATACCTAAGGCATCAAAAGAGTAATTGGAGGGTATATGCCGTGAGTGCTGTCATAGAAATGAACATGAGAATGTATTGAGGAATTAGAAATGCCGGTAGATGCTCAGCATTTCCTGTACCACTAAAAACTTGTGTAAGGTATACCTGAGTCGTCGCAGTGGGTAAGCATGAGAAGAAGCTGCGGAGAACGGAACGAAGGTAAGTCAATACCACGTGGTTGAGTAACTAAGCGAACTGACATGCAAACAAACTGCAGAAGTTTGTCGTCCTCACTTATTATGCCTCCTTTCACTAACCCTTGAACGATGCCAACACCTAGTATAGGAGTGATTACCATCTTTCCTATCGCGAGTGATGTGATGGCACCTGTGGGAAGCGTGCTCCACTGATTGCGAGGGATTTTGAGACGTGCAAGTGCCGAACCCAAGCAGATCAGACCTAGGGGGACGGACGCCGCTCCGATGAAAGTTGTGGTGTCAAGGATAATGGAAAGCGGGGGCAGGCCATCCGGTGCGGGGTGGATATGAGGGTTGGCGAAGGTAGAAGTGGAGTTAGATGGGGGAAGGGGGGTGAAGAGGCCTTTAAGAGGAGGAATGAGAGCGATGAGGAAGGCTAGAAGGATGATTACTGATATAGGCGTAAGGAGTGTAGATGCGAAAGATCGCAGAAACTGGCCGCTGCGATTGAGAACGGTAGTAGCGTCTGAGGAACTGGAAGAGGAGTTGCTCGAATTTGAGCTGGACTCTACATTTTCAAGAGAACCATGCTCTGTAGCCTTTTTGCTCAATACGAGAGTTTCGTCATCGATTACAGTGGGGTCTTGCGCGGTCGACACATCAACAGAGGTGGAATTCCCTTGTTGCCTGGTCACCGTTACTATAGCTATGCTGAGACCATGAGTTTCGTTGCTGGGTTTTTCAGCAGGCTGGATCGACTTCTCAACATCCGTCAAGTCCGTGGGGGTTTCTGGAGTGCCCGAACGGCATCTTTCCCTCAGCCGCAATATGACATTGGGCACCGCGTATAAGAAAGCTTGTCGGCGGCGGTGAACTGCCTCTTGCACCTTTCTTGATTCAATGTCGGGTCCAACGAAGTCCATAGCAATCAGTCGATTCCCCCCGAGAGGAAACAGAGTTATCTTGATCGAATTAAGACAACTTCGAATATCCTGAGTACTAACTTAACCTACCATGAAGGTAAGGACGAAAGCCGAAATATAGGCGATCGAAAGGTCCTGATCTGTCGTTCCATTGAAAGGTGAGACTCCCGTCACGCTCAATATGACCGACGTCGCTATAAAAGGGCAGATTATTATTGGAGAATCGAATCTTAGAGACACGACTCACGGATATCTGCAACGTTCCCCCAGCCTCCAGCAACCAACAAACCATAGCGGAATCGATGTGGCACCCAGAAAAATTGTTTGATAACCCATGCCATAAGGAGACCGATCGCCTCGTATACAATCGCAACGAGCACAAGCGGACCTGTCAGTAACCAAGCCTCGTTAGTGGACCATTAGTAATGGAGTCTCCCAAAGACAATTGGCTCATAAGCTCCTTTCACCTAAGGCGTGAATATTCTCGGCCGTAAATGCAGGCACTATCTTGGAAAACATGAGACATGGAAGTGCAATATTTAGGGTGATTTGCCCTGCGCCGCGAGCAGCGATGGGCGGGAATTTGTTGGTCTTCGTGAGAATGAAGCCGCCAGTAACACAAAGCATACTTGTTCAGAATGAAATGAGTTCGAAGCGTTCTTTCGTTGGGAAAATGCTCACAGTCGTATTAAAGGACGACATGAAACCCAGATGAGTTGGCCTGCTGAAAGCATTACTTGGAGAGCTGACAATTGTCGCCTTTTATTGGTTCGGCAATAAGTTAATTATGTCAAGCCGACTCCCATATTTCTGGCTTTCCACGTTGGACGCGGACCCCGAAAGAGAAAAGTCCAAAATACATCTGTATGGTTGTATATCCGTCAGCTTTCCGTTTTTCAAGGACACTGACCAACCTCACCACTGTTCAAGTTTCCGTAATAGGTGAATTAAAAATGACATAACCACACTGTACATTTACAGGGGCTGGAACCTTTCTTCATCGTGACACGAAGAGGAAAATCCCCGAATTGAATTTCGTTTGCCAGCTTTGGAAAACCTTATCAGTGCATTTGAAACAGACTAATCGTCTTCTTTGTCCGATAATACCGACAATCGATGGCGGTTTTGACGACCGGAATTCTGCAATAAGTGTGCTTCGCGAAGTTTGCAATGCTACTATACCGGCAGAGATTAGCGGCAACACTATCGACCCCCAACCATTGTTTTCAGACCGGTTGGGTGGATCTCAGTTGGGATCTCGTGTCACAAATTCTATATACTTTCAGCCTAAGTAACCTTTTGAATTCTCACAGAAACTTATTGAAGGGGCTACCTTTGGCATACTTATCCGCTAATTGGACTCGAAAACTGATGAACGACACCTCCAAGACTTGATATCCCTCAAGCACCCAGAAGTCGCAGTCTTGACCCTCGATCTAGCTAATTAGTGAATGGAGAAGTTGAAGTTTTTATCATTTTCCAACTAGGGACGTGTTCTTCGAAGCTTCCTTGTCGCTGGTGCACCCGACGAGGCTTGGTGCGAGTGGCCACACCTTATGTGATTTCGTTACAGCATGTCCAATCCGCGTCCACTCAAAAAAGGATTTGGATTCTGTGTTACTCACTAATAAGGTTTTATGGAAAACTCGCAGCGTGTTGTACGAACGATAACTGACACATTGAACTCGACACACATGGACCAATTTGCAAAATATGATGTTTGTTTGCCCGATGGCATGCCGTATCTGTTTGTATGTCACTTACGAACTGAGACTAAGGACCCCATAACATTTCTGTGGTGAGCTTTGACAGCTGCTCGGCAAAAATAGAGGGCAACCACAAGACTTGTTGGGACTAATCAGGGATGTGTGGCTGGTCAACTTTGTACCCCAAAGAACCCTTCCTCGGTGGCCACGTTCATCGGTCCCCATACACTATGTTCTTCCATGCTGATACATCTTACGTCTTGATTAAAATCTGGGGGCATCGCGACTCTAATAGTCTCCCAACACCCGCATTGGTGTAGCGGTTAGGGTTCCTGCTATGGAAATGACTGGCAGTATCAGAGCGTGGTTCACTCTGTATAACGGGTCACAGTATTGTAACGAGGTTTGTTCTATGGTCAGGCCTTTCGGCGACTGAATTGGCTAGCTGGAATATCCACATCACACATGTCTCATTGATACCCGCCAGAAAAGTCGCCAACGATGTGTAACACCTTCGAAAATACACAGTCAAGTTGCCTTTTCATGAGGGTGAGGCCAGGGGTCACTTTGATAGTGAAAATACAGCTGGAGCTTACTTTATATTGTTGAAGATAACGAACTGTGCCCAGTGTCAAAGAACTATCGAAAAAAAAAAATCAAGTACTTGTAGTTGAAACAATGAAATTGTGGGGCTGGTAAATTCCTATCGACCTGCTTCTTGCTCAAATGTGTGCTTCATGCAGTCCTTTCAGGCTCTTGTTATCACGTCGGATGTTGATCTAATATATATATTATTGTACAGCAGATGTAGAGTATACACAATCTATCAGAGGTCGTACCATGACACTGTCAAAACAATTTCAAGATATTTTCCCAAGCGGACAGTAGAGTCTTTAACGCCCAGTTAACGGAAGGTTTCGAAGCACCTGAGTGGTGATGCGGCTTGTACGTAGATGTCGAGCTAGAAACGATACTAGTTTGCGTGGGGGAACCTGCTGCCTGGAAAATATCTGTCTGTGCACCTGCATATCGATCATTACAGGTGATTGAAATGTGATAGTACCATTATAACGGACCATCAACAAAACCCAATTTCGCATTATACGCTGGTGACCTCGGATCTCCCGCCAGATCCGTGCCACTCACTTCAATATTATTTCCCTCGGCCTGGTTCCAATATATCATTTGTTTCGCGCCGGAGATGCATTCTGAGGGGTCGTCTTCACACCAGACAGCTGGAATACCCGGTGCAACAGCAGCCTCCCCGGTAACGCCTATTACTTTACACCTATAGGGCAGCATATACATGTTCGGTTCTCCGCAGCTAAAAGAGGTGACGAGGATGACTAAATGCAGAATAAAAGGAAGGATGTATGCAACGTACCCATTAGGGACCTGGAGATTAGTAAAATTCGGAAATCATCAGTACGTTATGGCCAGAGAAGAGTGACCAAACGTACCCAGCCCCACTAGATGCCGAGTCGATTACATTAGGAGCCAAAAGAAACGAGACAACTTACTGCACAGATACATCCATCCGGAGGACAAGCTGGAAGATTTGGCACAGAGTATGTTGCGCGGAGCTCCCACGGGGTACTAAATTCATTGGAGCACAGCACATCATTGTTAAAATAGATGATAACTTACTTATATCGAACAGTAAATACGACCAAGTTTGCTGGTGTGACTTGTGTGATATCCGACTGGGGGGCGTATGTAATTAATTTCACACCACTAGAATACAAGGGAATCCACATACTGTGTATGAGATAGCAAAAGCCGACCCGGCAGCCATAGCTCGATTCTGCGTGTGTACTACAAAGCGTGATTGCCGATTGTCATCATCACTATGAAAGCCTATGAAACAACGCACTGTTTGGCTCAGTGATACAGGAGGACACCTGGCCGGAAGGTGTGTTCCCCAGGCCTGGATGAGGCCGTCCGTCACCGAAAGTATTCACAAATCTTCCATTGAAGGAAAGACTTGTAAAAGCACGGTTTACAGCAAGTTCTACGGTAAAATTGCCATTGGCAGGCCTAGTGAGTTATAGCGGGCCGATTTAGGGAGAGTTCGAAGGGGCAGCATCACGGCTTACAACTCGAGAAAGTCCCCGGGGGCTGGAGGAAACTGATCGCACTAAAGTCGGACAAGCTGTCAGTTAATGAACTCTTGTCCCCAGTTAACGAATACGTACACCATTGACATGGTGCATCCACCAATCTTGAAAGGATAACTTTGATAGGCGGAAGTTAGACCATGATAAGATGGATGATCTTTTCGCATACTTGATACAAAGGATTTACAGCGTCGTTGGTTGAAGGGTTATCTTGTCCAGATGTTCCATTCAAGCAGTACATTCCTCGGGAAAGGATATATAACTGACTTCAAGTATTATAAGGGAACCAAAATAAGCTACCTTTGTGCCATGGCACAACATGTGCGTGTGTACTGCGCAGCCGCACGAGAACGGTTATGAAAAATAGCAGTCCGGACTGTACGATTTGGAAGATCTTGTGCATAATTAAAAGAGAAGAGAAGAGGGATCAGGTTTAGACAAGAGACATGAATTGTTATATAGTCATTGAGGCAAAGGGATGGGTCATGGTCTAACGTCATGCGTCCGGCACACAGTAAACAATTGCTGTCCATTGAATGAATCGGGAGTTGTCGTGACAAAGCTCCAAGAATGGCTTTGTCTCTTGTCGATCTGTGCACGGCCACGCTTAAGGTTCTCGAGCAGCCAATCAACCTCATCTCCTTCCAAAACAATGAGAACGGAGTGGAGCACGTGAATCATCTTTTTTTTTTCGTCCTTCCAAGGCAATTCTTTTAAATTAAGTACTACAGGAAGCATAACAGAAACAGTGAAGGATCATCAATTAGGAAATCCAATGGCAGAATCTATATGGATAAATGTCTGCTCTCTGCAAGAAATAATTAATGACCTCTGAGTCCCTGATGAGGGTATACCCATGATCGCTTTGCGTGGTCACGGTTGTTCAGAGGAGTGAACGGACGAAATATATCACAGCAGCATGGACAACAACATGCGTTAATGTGAGGTCATATGTTCTCATTTTTAGCCCATTTGTCCTTGCTTCAACCGCGTTCGGACATTCGGATGTTGATTTCTCGTGTCGTAGCCAACCATGATCTGGACTGAGTCACGGCCGAAGGTCACCAGCTAAGGAACAATTTAGCCCAACGCCGCATCAATTATGAAGTATCTCTCTACTCGTGGTGGCAACGAAAGGTTGTCATTTGAAGAGGTTCAACTCTTTCCTATCCCAGAGATGTGTGCCGTCTGATCATCTGATTATCGCAGACGGTCTTGACAGGCCTGGCACCGAACGGTGGTCTATACATACCGGAGTACATCCCCACTCTTCCTGAAAATTGGCGGTCGGATTGGAAGAATTATTCTTTCGTGGACCTCTCGGTCGCCGTTCTCTCTCTCTACATCTCGGAAGATGAGATTTCCGAGTCAGAGTTACGGCAACTCGTCGAGAAGTCATACAAAACCTTCCGGCATCCCGATGTTACCCCGCTAAAGAGTCTGGATGACAAGACGTTCGTGTTGGAGCTGTTTCACGGGCCTACGTTTGCTTTCAAGGATGTGGCACTCCAACTCCTCGGCAATCTGTTCGAGTTCTTCCTGCTTCGCAGAAATACTGCCAAAGCTGCCGGTGCCGAGCTTGAGAAATTGACAGTTGTCGGAGCCACTAGTGGAGATACAGGAAGGTCTGTTATCCATCTGTTAACAAAAATCTCTCGCATCAATCTCCCTCTAGCGCAGCTATCTATGGTCTCCGCGGCAAAGCCAACGTATCCATCTTCATCCTTCACCCAAAAGGCCGTGTATCTCCCATCCAGGAGGCACAAATGACCACTGTAACAGACGCAAATGTACACAATGTCGCCGTAAAGGGAACATTCGATGATTGCCAAGTTCGTATGACCCTCAGATCACTATAGTCAACTCTGATGTATGTCCAGGACATAGTAAAATCTCTTTTTGCCGATCGCGATTTCAACTCCACCCATCGCCTCGCTGCCGTCAACTCGATCAATTGGGCACGTATCCTTGCTCAGACGGTCTACTACTTCCTCGCCTACTTCCAACTCCAGTCCCAGCTCCAGCTTTCAACAGGCGCTAACATCGACGATGTTGGGGTCGAGTTCGTCGTACCCACCGGCAACTTCGGCGATATATTAGCTGGCTACTATGCCAAACGGATGGGGCTGCCGGTGTCTAAATTAGTAGTGGCGACTAACGAAAACGATATTCTTGCACGGTTCTGGAAGAGTGGTAGTTACGAGAAGGTGGACTCAAATTCGGGTCATGATAGCTCATCCGGCGCCACCGCTCCAGCAGATGGATCGTCTGATGGTAAACAAGGCACGGCAACATCCGGAGTCAAAGAAACCCTGAGTCCCGCTATGGATATCTTGGTTTCAAGTAACTTTGAACGACTATTATGGTATCTCGCGTTTGAAAACACATCCGGAAGCCAGGCAGAAAGAGAGTTGGAAGCATGCAAACTACTTAGCAGCTGGATGTCCAGTCTGAAGGAAGATGGACGTGTTAAACTGCCGATCAACGTCCTCCTTTCTGCCAGGAAAGACTTCGCGGCCGAAAGAATATCAGATGAAGAGGTATTACCATATCTTCTCCTAGACATGTACCAGTCTAAGTATCCGCAAATTTCAGACCCTTGCTACGATACAAACTTTCTTTAACGGCCCTGTCTCGTACATCGCCGACCCTCACACGGCGGTCGGCCTCGCTGCGGCTCGCGTCGTTGCAAGGCAAAGGTGAGCTATCATACGTCCTCTTGGAAGTAATCCCTTACCCCATGTTAGCCGTGAAAAAGTTTGTCAAATCGTTCTTTCCACCGCACATCCTGCAAAGTTCTCCGAGGCAGTCTCCCGGGCTTTGAAGGACGACACACGCTTCGACTTCGACCGTGACGTTCTCCCGCAGGAGTTCCGCGGCCTGCTTGAAAAGGACAAACGTGTGATTGATGTCGAGCGGCCTGATGTTGATCTTGTCAAGGCTGTTATTGAGAAGACTATTGGGCATCAAGCTGGTCAACTTGCGAGCTCTGGCAGTGTCTGAATGGATCGGGAACAGATAGACAAAATGTACTACAACAAATCAGAGTTAAGGTAGGCAGGATAGACTATTGAAATATCCGTGTAATGTGAGAAATGTGAAGAAGTGATTCGCGAAGGCAATAGACCCTCACATATTGTATTGAAGTGCAATAATAAACTGCCAAAAATTCGGATACGGGGAATCGAACCCCGAGCTGCCGCGCCCGCAATGCCGAAACGCCAGAATTATGAGAGGCGGCAATGTTAGCCGTTACACCATATCCGAATATGGTAGGTAGTGGATCTCACATAATATGTCGTCGTCAAAAAGAGCTGCGCGGATGCAAAAACTGATATTACGTATCGACATCCAAGCGCTTGAAACTCGCCATGCTGCAGGCATGCATGACAAAAATTCCGTTCCTTCCCGCCTTTTACCTTTGTTTCAATGTATCTAGTACCTCAACTCTACTCTCCTGGCAGTCCACTGAGCTCAGAAGTTGTTGACCTCGTTTACCTCATCAAGCAGGTTGCCCATTGGACACTCATGTATCTCGGTCAGTCGTCGTCGCACACTGAAGCCTCGTTTCCTGACTCTTGGTCGAACAGGAGATACTCATCAAAACACCCAACTGCTTCATGCTCAATGGCAGTGGCCACAACACTTCACCTGGGAAGATATCTGTTCGTCATTTTTGTCTCGCTGCAGTTTCGCCCTTACGATATTCAACGTGTACAACTCAAGTTAAATGTCTACGTTCAGTCTTTGAACATTCAGAACGATGGCCGGTCCAAGCATTTCATGCAGTGAAGTGGTTCTGTCAGTCTCTTGTTGTCTTCAGTCCATGTATACAATGTCAACTCTAAATCTTCTTCAGTCGCAACGCATACGCACATTGTCTACATCGTATCTCTGTCGATCTTCTTTGGGCCCATAATAGTCTTGATCCCTCTTCTTCTCCTTCACGAATTCGTGGTTTCACTCATCTTCAACTTAAGTTTCATTTTTCACGGACTGCTTCCCGGTACGAGTTTGAATCATACATTTTTTACCTAGCACTGTGGCCTGATCGACTACGTAGGCACAGTCGACGATCGCTATATCTATTTTCACTCCGTATTTGATGATCTCAAGGGATTCACATTTTCTTGTGTCGACAAATTAGGGGCGAGGTATAACAAGTTGACTACAGGGTATTGGTTTCTTCTTGTGGTCCGACTTTTTTGCCTAGGCATCGGTGGACTCGCATTATACCATATCGTGAGTGGAAGTCAGAGCTGACAGACGGCGTCATAGATATTGATTAGCACTCTGTAATGGTCTACTTGTATACGAACTACTAATGTAAATGTGGAGGGATATTGGAGTCTGAAACGGTATGCATGGTACAACAATAGCAATGACACGTCACCATAGGACATCTTCAATCTCGAGGTTAGATTTTTCCTAAGTCCTATGTGTCATGCTCGAATTTGTATCTTGTGGTTTTTGAAAATCACAAGATTTTGCATGAGGATGGAAAGTATTGACAAATGATGAAAGCTGACACAAAAGTTAACAGTATTGCGGAGCGCCATCAAAACAGATTATACACAACAAGATGCTTGACTTTCTGATGATCATTGAAGATTGCACGTCACGTTATGTGGCGCAATGTTGACGCAGAGACATTATGGAAGATACAATGTGGAGTAATGAGCCTATTGCATTCTGAAGATTCCCGTTTACATATGCACCCGTATGTATTTTCAAAAGCGGCATATAGAATGATAAACTTTATACCTCATCTGATGAAGAAACTCGAGAAACAACTAACCAGACACTGTGTCACGATACCAAAAAATAGAATATTTTCACTTGGCATTGCTAATAAAAACATAATCAGCTCTGGCTAAAACGATCAATGTCTGGAGGAATAAGCAATAATTGAGCAGGCACAAAGGTACATAGGTTCATTTAGTGCGTCAATCAGTAAAGATATCGATACCCCTTTCGCCTTTCCATCGCTTGTTCAAAAGTAAGGCCTTCGAGGCGAGCTGCTTCTTCAACCCTGGAACGGTCTGCATCTTTCAAAGCGGCATTCTCATCCTCGTCCAACTTTTTGTTCTTCCGGATAAGGATCTGCCTTGTAACTGTCAATCAAGAAATTTCAGGCTCTGGGAAAGACCTTTGATTGAGAGGAAACGTACCCCATGCAAGAAAAGTGCTAAACGCTAAAGCAGCGAGCGAAATGGCCATTGATTGGTGGTATTCAGGGCCCCATGCTGCCTTCCACGTATATGATCCAATTCTGTATGACGTAAGTCTATCAGTGCTGAGAAATTCAGTCTAACATCCATGACAAACAGATTTCCCAAGTTCCCGATACCGTTAACTAATGCTATTGCTGCAGCACGCTTCCTGTTAATGCGAAGAGGTTCAGCAGAATCCGACGAGGAACGATGAATTCAATACGCTGGTGGCCGTGGAACCGCGTTGGACACCCATGTAAGGGTTATTGCGAAGCCTAATGCGGGATTCTTATCTGTCTGCATGACAGCGCTTTGAATAGACTTACCGGCATATCCGGAAGCCATGAGAAACATCGAAACGTATCTCCCAGCAATATTCATAGTCGAAAGCGCAATGATGAAGCCGACTATGACTCCCCACCACCATCCAGCGATGTGGAAAAATCTTTCGCCAGTTTTATCCGCATGCCACGCGCTGACACAACAGACAATACTCGCAAACACCCATGGAGGCCTAGAGGTCAGTGGTTAATTAGGAAACAAAATGGTTCCGGCACTCATACGCAGCCAACAATAGGCTAATTGTCGTCGAGAAGCCGAGGGTTTGTGTCAAACTTCAGAAAAGCGATAAAGATAAGTAATAATTTAATCAAGGTCTGCTGCACGTACGTCGGGAAGAAGTTAACAAAACTGAGGCCCAATAGCTGTGAAACAGTTTGAAGAGTAAAGATCAGGACGAGCGGATCACTGATGGCCATCTTGAGACCCTTCAAGGGACTTTTCAAGGTAAATCAATGGATATCAATCTAGATACCAATCTAACGTTCACAAGGCATAGACTTACGAATCTTCGGCATTATCTTGATCAGCTTCTCCTGCATCTTCAGATAGTCGAGCTCGAGCGAGACGGCGCTCATAACTAGACATCCAAAACGTATTTTGCGGCTGATAAGATGGATTCAAGATTTGAATACGACTCAGAGTCGGTAGCTCACGTAGTTCGGTAAAAGCCACCTATTATGGACTCGTGAGTAATAGAGCCGAGATCATGTAAGGTAAATGATCCACATGCTAGCAAATCCGATAGTTATTGTGATTGATCCCTGTAAACCAGATGAAGGGCATTATGGGGATGCTACGAAGGTTTTTTTGATACCTCAATGAAAAATAGCCTGAGGATATAAGTCAGCGAAGGGAGCATTTATCCAGTAATGCCTTCACTTACCATCGCCAGGCTCGAATGCCACGCTTCCCCTCCATGTTCGCAAGGATCCCAGCGGCCATAAGCTTGGAAAAGAGTGCGCGTGTCAGTGCAAATTATTCCGAAGACATTCATTGGCATACAGATCCAAACGCGTTTGAAATCAGGAGCCCGGAATAGAGAATAGCGGACCTAAAAGCCAATTCCTGCATAGTTTGATAAGTATTATGATCCGTAAATGATAAATTGATCACCTTCTTCGTGTACCATCGAGACAAGAGGTACGACGCCCCGGGATAGAATGCTGACTCCGGGAGGCCAATAAACAAGCGACATGCTATAATCCCGGCGAAATTTCTCGTCACCTGTTACAGGCTTGAGCATCGTCGACAATCTGTAACGATGGGTTAACGAACGCCTGTAAGTGCACTAGTAAGTCCCCAGAGAACTACACAGAGACCAATGTATAGAGACGGCCTATGACTCAGTCAGATGTGTCCCAAGTCATACCAGCACAAGTAATGCTCAACCGCGTGAGATAATTAAGGAGCTGTCCATAGACAGAGCACATCATAAGTTTTCATACTCAGGACATCACTTCGCCATACCATATTTGAAGGAATCTGGGCTGGGCAATACGAAGCATAGAGGACTGCAATCACGGTAGCATATTGTATATCTTCAGAGAAATCAGTCAAATATTGGCGATCATTTGGTAGCTATACCAACCCGAGATATCTAGATCCTGCTGCATGCCTTTCAGTCTAGCCGTTGTGATGCCGTTTCGCTGCGTGATTGAGTCGATATGTTCTGCATCAACATAAAGTTCTTACATCAATGTAATTCATAACAAATATGATGAAGACAGTCGGCAGCAACCTTGAATCGAGCTTTCGAACGAGTTTGCGTTCGGCTTCCAGCCTCTCTGGAGTGCCCGGTTCGGGAAGGTCGATAGCATCGACATCGATACCATGGGCACGCTTGTTCTCAACCTCGATGGTTATGCTTTCCTTCTCTTTGTCCAGAGAATTTTGAGGGACAAGTGAGGTAGTCATTCAGGCGTGGAAGAATGAGATGTAGTTTCCTAATCTTGTTAAGTAATTACCTTAGTGGGTGGGGTACGGAGTACCCCATGAGAAGTAGTTCCTGTGCAACGTGACCTAAGAGATCAGAGAAGTTCAATTAATTTGCTCTAAAACAGAACCCCTTTCACGACTGGTTGGCTAGTGATGACACGAAAGCATGACAATCGTTCCGGTATTGGCCACGTGAAGAAGTCGTTTCCCCTTCGTGAGGACCGTGGCCACTTAAGGGACAGAAAGCAAGGTCATCTGGCTGGCGGGTTCGTGTGCAAAGATCATCCATAATACCCGAAGTCTCCTTGCACTGCAGTAGCAGTGCTATTATTTCAACCCTCGAGCTATGGCACGACTCGAGTGCCACCAGCGTACAGTGTATATGATTTGAAACTCGTAAGGGCCTTTTTGGATTGGAATTTATGGCTAACCCGGGCTTAAGGCGGGTTAGGAACAAGGCTTTACTAGTGGTCAATGCCGTTCCGGCATGCCTCGAACCAAGCAATATCACGTGAATTTGTCCACTGTCCCAGACATGTCAGGTCAGAAAAACATATCAACAAGTATTATACCGTGTATTTAAGCTATATACTGTTTATTCTATTTCTCATGCACCATTGGCAGTCGCCTTCCCATTGTCTCCACTTGTCTCTACCTTGAAACTTTCGGTTTCAACCTCAAATATTGCTCTCATTGCATCCTACTTATAAAGGACGATTCTCTATGGTCTTCCTTCATCACAAGGCATGATGTTGCAGATCCATCTGGAAAAGGGCATGTGTGGCAGGTTCTGACCATTTAATTTGGTCCCAATGCCCTCAGCGGTCACATCTTGTGGTCTAACAAGGATGGTCCACGTAGAGTAGAACTGTGGTCATCAAATGCTCCGATAAATATTGAGCTCTCATGGAAATTTCACATCTTATCATCAAAAAGTGACAGAAATTGGATATTTATTTGAATACTGGGCAGAGAGACAATATAAATTTTTCTCACCACCTCCAAAATCATCTTTGTAGTCTGTTCAACATCCTCATCATAAAACACTTCAATTGGTAAATATAATGGGCCTGAGTAACTATGACCAATTCAAATGCATGTATCAGCAATTCTGAGATATCAGATAATAGTGTTGTAATGGAAGTTACAGGTTTGAAAGCTTAAGGTTCAGACCGCACAGAGTCAGACCAGTATTGGTCTATTGTAATGTAGTCTAAACACAAAAATAAGCTGCTTATATCAGTAGCCAGTAGCTAGTCTGATAATAATAACAATAATATTGAAAAATAGTGGGATCATATCCCTAAGGGTATGTATCTGCTACATGCTCCCCAATTATGTGGTCTGCACATGTCATGATGGTCAAGCTGTTGGTAGATCCAGGCCAGGAGCAATAGGGGAGTCTCCCATGCCCCAGAATGGGTCAGCAGTCACATCATCCATATCATAGTTGAGAAGCTTGTCCTCAGCAGAGAGATTATAGCTGAGACCTGAAGGCCTAGCAATAGCAGACTCATGAGTGGTACCCAAGGGCTTGGCTTGCATAGGAGAGTCCTTGTGATCTCTGAGGGGTGATATGGAGAGATCAGGGTCATAGGCTGGCCCCAGCACTGACCCTCCCATGCTGTCCTCAGGCTGTCTCTGAGACATGTAGTTACATGTCCACAATTCATAGGTATAGAGATCCTGCCCCATAGCATAAGACCTTCTGGTATGGAAATGCATCATTGAAGGCATGCTGGTTGTCTTGCTGTTGTAAAATAAGCAAGTATTGATCTAATGGTAGCTTTGCACCACCCGTCCTACTCAGGCAGAGATGGAGGTGTTTCATAGCAGTCAAGGCTACAGATCCTCACATTATCTACTGCTACAGCCTCATCCTGTAGCTGATGTTTGGCAAAGGAAATATGGGCCAGGTAAGTGATCACATAGGTGTATGCATAGTCAGTTCAGCTGACTGGACTTTGATTATGAATAAAGATGTGCAGTGCATATGGAGTAATAAAAATGGAGACTGTCTCCTCCAGGATGTCAATCTGCTGAGACTTGAAGCCTGAGTCCTGGCTTGAGAGGGGCATGAACTTCTGCCCCATCACCTCTTCATAATCCATAATGGCTTCACAGTAAAGTCTAGGCTGGGCAAAAACATACATTAGATTTTAGTGTACCATATCTTCGATGATAGACTGGCACATGGGCTATGTGCTAATGTGAACCCAGACAGGCTGTGCCAATGGATACACATGGCATGGTTGATTGCTAGTCCAGTCCAAATGTTGGGTCTCTTAGAGTGAGTAGAGCATAGAGCATTGGTCTATGAGCATGCTGCCATATGTGCTTGTCATGTAGGGCACCTCTTCTTTGCTGATGTTGACCTGCTGGATCCTTCTCTCTTGGTATCCATTTATAGAGAGGCCCTTTATGAGTATGTTCAAAATGTAGGATGGGAAGCCCAGCTAGAAGATGGATGTGAAGGCAAGTTTGTATGTATTCCAGATCCAGAATCTCCAGATGATGCTATTGAGGTAGGTGATAAGATCTATGCAGCTACTCTCCTACTCCCACCAACAACAGCAGAGATTTGAGCTAGTCAGACAATGTCCCAGCATCTAGCCTAGAAATTTGCAGCTAATTCAGCACCAAAGTCATTCCAGGATGCTGTTCCTCATCACCTTCAGAACTTTGAGAATGTATTTACCAAGGCTTCATTCAACATTCTCTCAGAGCATAAGCAATGGGATCATGCTATTGAGCTTATTCCAGATGCAGAACCATCTAGCTGCAAGGATATTCTTTGGCTCCCTGTGAGCAGGATGAGCTAGATGCATTCTTGCAGGAAAAACCACACTCTGGTCAAATACATCCCTCAAAGTCTTCTATGGCCTCTCCAGTTTTCTTTATCAAGAAGAAGGATGAATTGCTTTGTCTAATTTAGGACTATTGAGTTTTAAATGCAATGACAATGAAAAATCACTGTCCCTTGCCACTCATTTCTGAGCTTGTTAATAACCTCTGAGGTGCATGCTAATTTACAAAGTTGGATGTCTGCTGGAGCTACAACAATGTGCACATCAAGGAGGGAGATAAGTGAAAGCAGCCTTACAAACCAATCATAGACTCTTTGAACCCTTGGTACCTGTAGCTGTTGGCTACAGATAAGACAATCTTGCATATCACACAGCAGCTGAATCAGACCAAATTATTGGATTAGACTAGCTATGATGGTAAAGTTACAAGATGTTGAGCTTACATAATTTACAGACACATGTCAATGACGTGTGTGGACTTTAGCTAATGGCACTCCAACGAAGCATGCTGGATCTAACAAAGGTATAGGGTGTGCTAATAGTGCACCGTATGGCTACTAAGTAACCTCACAGGTTACACACCCCCTCTTTGAACCATTGCATGGTCTGAACTATGGTAAACAACTGGGGAGGTTGTTTGAGTTGGCCATCCTGCTAGGATATGCAAGTCATACCTAGGAGCAGGCTCCATCCTAAAGTGTGTCGTTGTACATGATGACAACAATATGCATGAGCAGTTAACTGCATGACTGATACTGGAGCTGGCTACTCTGAGCACTCAGTAGGGTGCCTCTGCTTAAGACCACAGCAGCTCAGTGCTTACTAGCACCATTGGTGCATGGAATAATTAACAGGGCATCCTAAGATGCTGTATATTACAATATTTACATGGATGTCCAACTATGTGCTGTACAGCATGCAGATGATCAGTAACATTTCTCAAGTTCAAAACTTGACATTACCTAAGTATCATAAAATTAAAAGAAGGGTGTTCAGCCTGTTTTTTTGCTTGGCAACAATCTACCCTCAGCCGTCTCCTTGGTGCCCTCCTTGGATGTGATGTTAATTGCAGAGGAAAATGTTTCTGGTTCTGTTCTCAGTGGTGACCCCCTGCAGCAGTTGCATCTACTATTTCACAATTGTTTAGTGCAATGTTAGTTGCAGCCCCAATGGAAGGCATTGTACCATGTGCCAGTGTTTGTTTCCAAAGTTGACCCATATTTGGGTCCATGCCAATGTAGTAATAGAGGCCAGTAGCTTCAGGAAATAATCCAGCAGTGCTCTCTTTGTTGCACTTTAACATGAGGCAGTAATGGTCCTCCTCAGTGATCTTCCTCCACCCGTCCCATTGCAGGACTGCAGCCAGTGTGCCGTAAATCTGAAGGTGCTCTAAGCGCTCATTGTCTACTTCCTGGAAGATGTCTAACAACATTGTCAGCTGATGGAACTGTTGTTCCAAGTATACTATGCCATATGTATATGTGTGGTCCACCTATTCAGGCAGAATATGGTTGTCCAATAAGACATGAAGTGCTTCATTGTTAGAAAAGTTCCGTACCTGCTCATCAGGTATGTGTACTTGCAATATCTTGAGCTGGGCCCCCTTTTGGGTTTGGGCCACAAATGGCTTCTCATAGACCTTGTCAAAGGCGGTAATTGCTTCACAATACAACCCTGGGTGCGCCATAGCGAGCACTAACCAACAAACCAAGGTAGTCTTGCCTGCGCTGTTGGTGCAGAGGGCCCAGCAAAGTGCAAACCTGAACAGGGTTTGCCAGTGCATGTGGTACGCAAAATCAACTGCAATGCCCTGCCAGGTGTTTTTTTAGCCCTGGTCAATCAAAGATGAGCGCATACTGCACCAGCTGTTTGAGATCAAATGGCATATTTGGGTCTGGGGTGCACATTATGTGCAATGCCACTGCGCTATCCTCTTTCACGTGTGTAATGAGGGAATCTGCTGGCGTTCTGCCAACTTAAGGTCCTCCAGACCTTGCATGGGATTTACCATGTGGTTGTACACCAGATTTGTGCACAACAACTTCATTGTTTGGTCCTGCAGCAATATATCGCATTGCCAGGCAAAGTCCTGAAGCTTGGTCATCAATATATACACAACAATATAGTTGCAATATGGAACGTGTGGATTTGCAAAATATTTGTACAGCTGTTCTAATTCAAATGGTGTGCTGGGAAAGCCCTGGCAGGCAAACTTGCTTGATTTGCATCAGCGCCTATGAATATGGTGTTCATCAGATACAAGTAGTAATGGCAGGGGCTGAGAGCCCTGCAAAAGCATGAGTTAAGCCGTTCAACATTGAGCAGCCCCCAGATCTTCACCTCCAAGCCATCAGGGATTTGATCTGAAAAGTCATTTTGTGCTCTGTGCGCAAGGGCCTTAGCTGCTTTGGCCTTGTTTGCCTTCTTCTTGGCAAGCTTCTTGTTGCATTGCACATGCTGGAAGTGCTGTGCAGCTGTCTTGCCCTCCTCCTCTTCCTCTTCCTCCTTGGAAGGCGACTCTCCATAGTCACTCTCATCCTTAAGTGCGGGCATTGCCTGCTCCTTCTCCTTCCATGACGCTGCCATGACCACTAACCCATTGTATTGCGCTAGTGTGCATGAGTCAGCAGGCACCATGACTACCATCACCTGGAATGGCGGGGCTGGGAACACTGCCACTTTTATAAACAACAATTTGGTGGGCTCTGCTCACTCTGGAATGTTTGCTGAGAAGTCAATGACTTCTAATTTAGATGAGTCAATGGGCAGCTCATGCCCACGGTGTTGTTTGGGGGGCCTTGGGATGTCTGGGGCAGACATGGATGGATTAGGTCCCTGGTTAGAGGAACTGGCCACTGAGCGTTGATAGGGACCAAACAAGGCTGAGGACAGGAAGCAGGGAAACAACCCTGGTTTTTTGTCATAACGCTGCCGGCAGGCAGCAGCAATGGCAGTGGCAACAGAAGTGGCAATGGCAGCAGCAGAAAGAACTTGGTAGCGGGACCAGTAATTACTCAATGGCAGGAAACGGAAGAAAGGGGCAGGTCAAGTATTGCTGATCTGTGATAGAGGAGAGTCATACCCATAGACGTCTACAATACTGGTGGAAAGGGGAAGGGATCAATGGGAATCTTAGACTTTGCAGCAAGGAGGTGAAGTGGAACGGAGCTGCCAGATGCCCTAGGTGAGATTGTCTAAGGTGGGGTAGTCACAGTGGGCTACCAAGAATACTATAAATACTGTACCATATCATAAAAATGGACAAGAAAAACTTTCCTACAAGAGTAGAGATTTAAGTCTTCCATGTCTCAAGCCAGCCCTTCTTTGGCAACCTGCCTGCATTATTGTCCGTCCCATCTGCATCATTTTCCGTTCCATTGCCATTACTGGTAGTGCGTCAAACCCTCAAAATAAAAACTTTACTTCTGAAGGTAACGTCTAAAGTCCTTTTTGCATTTTACTAATTGTCACACCTATTGTGCAAACCATATCAACAATCAAGCACAAGACAACTGTGTATGTCACGATCTGCCACCACCGCCGGTACACTGCCTGCCACCGCCGGTACCCAGCCCCGGCCCCGGTATCCTCAACCTCCCCGGGACAACTCCAGAAACCCCGGGCCTGGACCGGTCCTCCCCAGGAGCCAGCAGCACATCAACGGCC
>JAGGAU010000059.1:0-55453 GCA_017657275.1 Termitomyces sp. T108 | reverse complement strand
GCGTTGTCCCGGGGGGTGCGGGGTGTCGGTGCTCTTGTCCCGGGGTGGTGGGCGAGTTCCGGGAGTGGGTCGTGACATCCGGGAGTGGGTCGTGACACCATCCACCGAAAATATTGCTGATCTGTTCATGAAATCATTACCGCAGGTCTCGCATGAATACTTAGTCGACAAACTTGGACTTTGAGCATAGGTGGCAACCCAGTCAGGGGGAGTGTTGGGGTATGACCATGCTTGACACATACGCCACCACTCTGTTGCTGCTTCTGGAAATGTTGTCATCACTTCATCAAACTTTATTTTCTTTTCTTTTCTGTCAGATATACAAACACGTACCCTTAGCTGTCCTCACACTACGTCAAGACACTAAGGGTATGTATTTATATACTCTCACCGTTACCCAGTGTACTTATTACCTCCTATAGACTAATACTGTGTATTGCTCTATAACAACCACTCAACACATTGTTAGAATCTGGACCTAATAGTATACAGACAAGTTAGTCTGATCCTCAGTCTGTTGTATAAGTGACTCTATTTCTGTACCTAATAGTATACAGACAAGTTAGTCTGACCTACGGCACAGTAAGTAATGTGTCTATAAGTCATATAAATATTCCTGCTCACCTGTTGTATAAGTGACTGAGGGTATTCTGTCGGTCCATAGCTGAATACATATCGTGCGTCTGCTTTGTCTTTGCCGCGACACAGTGGCGACAATGGATGTGATATCTGTGACGAGTTTTGGCCAGGCACGCTTACGGTGGCTGTCCCATTTGGTCCTAACACACGTAGGGACCACGATGTGGTATAGTGCATAATTTCCCCCTGGAACCTTTCTTGGTATAGATTCTTCAGTCTCCAAGGAAAATCTCACCTATACTATCCTCAACGTCTTCAGATTCTCGTACTGACCTGACGAGTGCCTTCGATGGGGTAGAATTTCCGTCGTCCCTTAAACCATCCAAACTCATGACTCGGCCGTCTCTTAATGGATATCAACAATTATAAGGCTGTCTATCATCGCGTCTTCTCCTGATGCGCTCTCCCATGCCCTATCATTCTGTTTTTAGACTATCGATAGTTTCCCATAACGAAAACTGTCAGTTTAGCTTTCTCGATCCTGAGTGTTTCGACGACGCTTGCCCGCCTGATATCGCTGGTTTTCCTGGTCTGTTAGATCTTTCTTCTTCTTAGACACAACACAGGCATGTGCGTACTCATTCCTGGCGCTAAACCTCCACTGGGCGCTTTCCTACTGCGAGTAAGACCATGGCCTCTACGGCGTCTATCTGGGTCTGCTGATGATTTTGCAGACACAGATCTGTCAATTTCTATCTTTCTTGAGAAAATTCCTGTTCAAATAAGGTTGTATAGGCCCAAGGGAAGAAAAGTGTCCTAGATCAGTGTAATGACTTCCCACGCGAAGAAATCGAAATCATGCCTCGATGATGATAACTCGAGTTTTCAATCTTACTATGACATGTTTACAGATGCTTAGTTACACAGCGCCATTCAAGGTCCGTCATATCCTCGCTGAATAATGCTATAAAAGCAGAGAAACCACCACTTTCTGCCTTTATCCCTCGCTATTCAATGTTGCCAACCTCTATTTTACTCATTTTCACCGCGTCGTTGACCTCTAATGGTATGCTCACCTCCGCGTTGATATGCTCCGAGCTAACTTGCTACTAAGCATTACATCCAGCATCAGCCACGACAAACCATGCTCTCACTGTTCGCCAGCTTCTCGCGCGTCAGTTTATCGATCCGAACGAAATTCCGCCCGTGTGTACCGACCGTTGCTCCCAGATTGTGACAACGATAAATGTGAGCCAGTCTGATCAACAGTCTACACCGGACTTATCTTTTCGATTCTAGGATTGCGCAGCGTCTTCTAGTCCTGCTTGCGGATGCTCTCGGAGCGACGAGAACAGTTTAACCGACTGTCTCAACTGCCTCCTCGGCGTAGGCGGTGTTGCTCCTCCACAGGCCGTCCAAACTGTGCAAGCTGATCTCAATGGTCTGTACCGCTTCCTCCTTCACATGTTCGTTGCCTAACCTCTACGATCAAAACAACTTAGGATACGTCCGAGGATGTAACGTGGCTGGCGTCAACCTGCCGTCCACCACACTTAGCCAAGTCCCGACCCAGCAGACCGTCACTATGAATCCAACTCAAACAGTCTCTATACCAACAGCGCTTCTCCCGTCAATTTTTTCGCCAGAACCTATAAACAGTGAGAGCAGGAATAGTGTGCCTGCTGTTGGAGCGGCGGCTATAGCGGCGGCCTTGTTGACATTTTTGTTCTGAGTGGTCGACTCATCGTGACTAGCCGTTCATGTATATGTACATCTCCAACGTACTTACCACCGGACATTTGTTGATTGGTGTCTACCCATCTGCCACAAAGACTTCATGCACACGTTCGTTTGTGTAGGACGATGTGCTTCATATGTCCGGAAGCTTACAAACTTCTAGAAGATATATCAGTAACTGTGAAAGATAGTAGCCATGCACGTCATTCCGTGAGAATCAGTGATGTAGGTAGTGTGGAGTTCTTCTGTCGAAGTATTTATACCTACCGCATGGTTCGATACGGCACAATCGCAGGAAATGCGACAAAGGCGACAGGCAAGATAGTGCACGTCGGTAAAACTTTACTTTGTTCAATCTTGAGTGGAATGTATTGTCGGTGTCAGAAGCTACCGTCAGGAGGTTGGGTATAGGGCTACATACTACAATTAAAGAAGGACCTGGATGCAGGCTTATAGAAAGTAGGAGGCTTGCACCGTCGTTACTCCGGCAGATATTTCCTTTCACATTAGCATTCTAATGGTATTATACATTTGTGTCCTACCCGGTAACAAACTCGGCGAGTCGTCGAGAAATCTAAGACGGGGAGATAGATGAGGTGCAAAAATTATTCACTACTGAGCATGTCTTCAAGGACAGACTCGTCGTGATTCTTTTGTATCTCGTAAATGAAATCCTGCAGTCCGTCACCGTTGAGTACAGAACTTAGATTTTTGAGCGTGAGTCCTATCCGGTGGTCCGTGACGCGTTCCTATTTCATCTTGTTAACAAACTTGCTCATGCTGAAAATAGGAACAGGAGAGAGACACGCAAAAGGGTGACGTACCTGAGCGAAATTGTATGTGCGGATTTTCTCACTTCTGTCTGCAGTACGCACGAGGCTTTGACGTGTGGCGCGTCGTTCAGCCATCTCACGTGTGAGTTTCAGGTCCATAAGCCGGCTGCTGAGGACGGCGAAAGCACGACGTCGATTCTACGTTGTCGTGCGTAAGTAGGCGATGTTCGGATATTAACGTAGGGAAAGTGGTCGAACCTGGTGTTGACTTCGTTCATCTTGCATGGAGACAGTGATGCCGGTGGGGATGTGGGTGAGGCGAACTGCAGACTCGGTCCTGTTTACATGCTATTGGAACAGGCATAAGGAATGATATAGGAGTAGAATTATGTGAACAGACTTGTCCACCGGCCCCACGGGCTCGCATGACTTCGACCTTGACATCTTCCATAGAGAATAACTCTTCCGTCGTGTCCGACTCTTCCATAAGAGGAAGCACCTGGAATAAAGATAGCATCGTGTATGAAAGACGACTAACGCAGCATAGAAACATACGATAACTGCGACAGTGCTCGTGTGCACCCTCCCACTGGCTTCTGTCGCCGGTACGCGTTGAACACGATGTACACCACTCTCCCAACGCAAGGTATCATATGCTCCCTCTCCCTTGACCTCGACAAGCGCATCCTTGATCCCACCACCTTCATTCACATTCTGGGACACCACGGTCGTCTGCCATCGCCGCACGTTTGCGAGACGGAGGTACATCCGCAACAAGTCGGAGAGGAAGAGAGAAGACTCGGAACCACCGACTCCAGATTTGAGCTCGAGCATCGCAGAAAGGTTGGCAGTAGTGGATGGCGGGATAAGCAGAGAGGGAATAGTGGTCTCCACAAGAGTAGTTAGCGAGGTAGAAAGTTCTTTGTGTTCCTCGGTGGCGAGGGCGCGCATTGTCTCGTCCGGGTCATTGAGGAGGGTATTCGTTTCTTCAAGTAGCTTTTTGAAGGTTGAATAAGACGGAGAGAAACAGAAATCAATGAACAAACCTGAGTTGTGTTTACCCATTGGTCCCAAGCGGCTTGAAGAGGTTCCGTCTCCTTGAGTTGCTTGAGCCGTGCGATGTCCGAGGGGGAGGACAAGTCTTCTGAGAGCTACAGTCTTGTTAGATATGTTATATTGTGAGATTCGCTCTTACCTCGGAAGTCAGGCGTCTACGGTCATCAACACGTTTCTCAAGAATTCTAACAAGCCGCGCATTTTTTGATTCGGTAGTGGACGCTGGCGCGCGCGAGGCAAATCGTACGAAAGAGGGATTAAGCACTTGTAAACGAAAACATCGTGAAAAGGAAAACATCAAGACCCACGTGCAATGTTGTGATCACAAAATCCAGGAGAGTCTCAGGTATCTCATTATCCTTTGGCCTCTATGTCTCCGTGAGGGTAACCTTCACCAACCTCAGCTCAATTGGAAGCAGTTGCTATTAAAGTTGATTTATCAAGGACGCTGAAGGATGCATATGCCAGCATGGTATTAATATTTCGTAAATGCATACTGAATATCTTAGTGGTACAACACGACGATGACGACTTTACTAGCGCTCGGGTCTTAGGTATATGCACGTTACATTTCTGTTTAGCGAGTAGAATAGTTGGACCATGAGCGACAATGCCTACGTATGCGTTGTCGTCACCTTCCTCCGAAATTCTTCCTCTAATGTGGAAGAGAGGACGAGTCCATCGCTAGAAGACGGTCGTGTTAATTTGGTATTCTGGTGTGAAAATATCCATTACAATGCTAATGAGAACAACGCCACCAACATCGTCAAACGAAATATCAATCAACTCTTGGTTTAGTGTCCGAGCTGACATTAGCATCGGTACCGCTCTCGATTTTTGCTTTTCCTTGTTCATTTATCTCCTGGATGATCTCGTCGAGCTTCGCCAGGACATCGTCTACTTTAGCCTCCACCTTCCCCGCAATGCCTTCAGCGCTCTCAAGCCGCTTGAGAAGTTCCGCCACATCTCCGTCCTCTTCCTCACTCAGCTCAGTCTTTGCAAGAAGTGCATCAAGACGCGTCAAATCATTCGTAATTGCTTCGATGTCCGTGGCCATGGTCGTAGCACGAGCACTTTGAGTATTGTCCGTGCTCATTGCGGACAAGAGCAAGAGCGATGATGACTAAGCAGATCCATGCCCTCGAAGTTGTTGCAACCACTCCTCGCCACGCTTCTTGATTCGCTTCCTCCTGGCCCTTTAGAGAAGCAGGTACTTAATGATGCTGTCAAGAAGGCAATAGATGGGTCGAAGACGCATTCTGTGGCTGAGTCGACGAGAAAGAGTCAGTGGGAGTTTCTTTTGAAGAATGAGGTTTTCAATCTTGCGGTTTGTGAACTTTCAAATCGAAACAAGCTAAGTGTGGCGTCTGACTGGTATGTATACTCAGATGACGGAGGGCAAGGCCTTGAAGGAGGACGAGGAGACATATTACACTACGCTCAAACGCTTGCTTGATATTGTACTTGTATTTACTGAGCAAGGCAAGTTCTCTTTTTCCTGACTAGCTCTGACTAAACATTATTACAGAGGAATGCGAACAAATCTTCCCCTTCGTCGTCTTACAGGACCTCCTAGAAACACAAACGATCGCTTCCTGCTCACACATTTTCGCGTGGATTGAAGCGCGTGCCGCACGTCTTACTGTGGACCTTAAGCCACAAAAGGGCAAGGCTCTTATCCTCCTACGATCACTCAACGATCTTCTTCGCCGCCTATCGAAAACGGGCGTGACAACAGTTTTCTGCGGTCGCATTTTGACATTTTTGAGCGGGGTGTTCCCACTTGGTGAGAGGAGCGGTGTGAATTTGCGGGGAGAGTTTGGTCCGGTGTGGGAGGGTGTTGGGGAGCCTGGAAGGAAGCGCGCGAGAATGTCACTGGGCACGGAAGGTACGAATGAGGATGCCATGCAGGTGGATATGCAGGAGGAGAAGGCTGCTCAGACACAGGCGGAAAAGAAAGAAGGTACGTTCTGTATTTACTGCCTTAAATTCTATCATCTCATTACCAAGTGTATCCTAGAGTTTTACAATACCTTCTGGGGACTACAACTACCGTTCTCAAAACCGCCGCTTTTTGCGAAGCCGGAGACTTTTCCTCACTTCAAAGACTCCGTGAACAAGGTATTACCTGTCATTAAAGAGGCAACAGCAAAGGAACGCGCGATGATGGGCAGCAGAGCGAATGCAAGCACTGCAACTGCACTCAAGCGCAAACGGGAATTCGAAAGCGACGAAATCAACAGCACGAATCAGGAATACTTTTTCGCTAAATTCCTGACCAGCCCAGACCTAATCGATCTCGAGGTGTGTCTGTCTTGAATTTCGCTTTATTCAGCCGTATCTCACATTGCATCAGATCGCAGATACTCACTTCCGAAGACAATTTCTATTCCAACTGCTCATCCTTTTACACCACCTCATGACGTTCACTAAAACCGCTAAAGCCGCATGGATGGCACCTAACAATCGTGCGTTACAGATGGACTTCACTCTTGAGCCTGCGGATACACAGTGGGTACAAGAAACCATTACTCGTGCGGTAGAGGAACTGCGGCAGACCACACCGAATGGAAGGGCATTCAGCGAGGCGGTCAACGTGATATTAGAACGCGAGAAAAACTGGGTGGTGTGGAAGAATCATCTGTGCGCGCCATTTGATAAGGCACCCGTGACGTTCTCCATCGGGGAGGACAGGTTGGGCACGTTGTTTGAGGCGACAAGTGAGCAGAGGTCGAAGATGAGGGAGCCTCCGGAGGAGTATCCATGGAGTCATGGATCAGAGGCGTTGACGGAAATTTGGGAGATGGGATGTCGTGGGCTGATGGACTTGGAACAACCTTTCCAGTAAACTCTTTCTCTTCACGCTCATGAGTTTTTGCTAATAGCTTTTATAGGCCGGGAGACGTAAAGGACTTTCTCAAGAAGGTCAAAATGGAAGACCAAAGGATCGAGTTGCGCAAAAAGACCCTTATGCAGAAGAAATTGGCGGAACAGAAAAGAGCACTGCCTCAGCCAAGGAAAGAGGAGACGTCACCTGGGACGTCAGAAGTGCCAATAAAGGCAGAGGAGCCTGCAACGCCAAAGCCGTCTACACCCGCTCCCTTAGATACACTGGCTCCATCCCAGCCTACGAATGTAATTTGTTCGCCTCTTCATCCCTCACTACCCGCAAAACCTGGTCCAGTGCTTTCAAAAGTGCTACCTTCACAAGATGTCGAGATGAGCGAACCATCGACTACTCCTGCTCCCACACCGGCTCCCGAGGTTGTCCCCGTTGAACCGAAACCAGTACAAATACCTCCAGACCCGCTGATCTCAAAGTATGAGGAGGCAAGTATCTTGTATCTTAATTTCCTTTATGCTTCATTGTCCTGACCTGTGTTTTCTCTATTTCAGAGCAAACAACGGTGGGCGTGGCTTGCGCTCCGTACGGCTCGTGATCAGCATCTGCAGCATTTCGGTAAGATAGGAACGGGGGATATTGAATTACTTGCTAGGGAAATCGAGATGGAGAAGGAGAGGCAGGAGAGGGAACGGATACAGAAGGAGAAGGGTGAAGAAACCAAAGGTGAAGACATTAAGGGCGAGGAGGGTAAAGAAGAGGTTAGTGGTGTCAGCGTGAGTAATGGGGTCGTTGAGAATGGAGGGGACTCGGCATCCACCAAGGCACCGCAGGAGAAAACAGAGGCCGAGGACACAAGAATGGTTGATGCATAGAATGATATTATATCGCGCAAGCATTGTGATTGTCCCCAACTCTCCCATTCTGTGCACTCGGCGATCCAGATTCTGTTTCGTAGTGATGCTCACACTGTTACTTGAAGCGTGGATTGTGGTTGTCCTGCTTCAGCTTTCCCAACTTGTGAACTTAACTATCCGACCATTATCTTCTTTTCACATCATGTCTGTGAGCCGTGAGCTTCTAGCTTAAGGTCCCTAAACCGGCCCGAATGACTGAAAAAACCCTGATTGCTTGGTTGGTTCGCACCGTGACCCCGAGAACAACTTCAGCTTCGGACGGTTCTTCCGGGAGAAAACCGGATGAGAGCAGCGGACATAGAGGCTCGAGTGAGGGGCAGGAACTCAAGGATATTAATACCAAGTACGGGACCTGAGTATTCTGAAGGGCATAGAAGCACATTTAGCACTGTCTCGCCATACAGCGGGGGCATGGAGTCTCTGCAGCTCTAAACAGTTGTCTAATAACCTATGTGTTATGGAATACACTCAAGAATCATAACACTCTTCGAATAAATGACAAACTGTAAGTATTTCGAATGGATGAAGCAGCCATCATTCTTTGCATAGAATGAAGAGGATACATCTATCCTGTTATGTGTAAACTTAACTGCCTGCAGGCCCGTGCGTTGTTGCGCAATGGAGTTCTACTTCAGCCAATTCTTCTAACAGAATCCGGCTTCTTGACCTCGGAATGACATACGGTGAACATAAACGTTCCGTACGGTCCGATGCACGTCTAAGGCGTTGAAAGCGATTGATATGAAAACCGGGAGATCGCCGAGGGTTCGGAGGAATGGCGGGTATAGCGGAAAGACAAAGACAAAGAATAGTAGAAAGAGCTATACTTAGGCCATGCTAGACTGTGCTAGACCGGACTCAAATGGTTTGATGGCGATCGAGACGATCTGATAAAAAGAATGGGCCCTGATTTCCACTCAATTCTCCATATTTCTAACAGCCATGCCTGAAGTCCTTAAAGTACGCTTGTGCCACTTCTGATCACATCTGATCCTTACCGCCGCCCCAGAACGTCGTTGTCACTGGCGGTGCAGGCTACATTGGTATACACATTCATTCTTTATCAATTTTCGCTCCTCATCCATGGTCTAGGTTCTCACGTCGTTTACGCGTTGCAGAAGACGCGCCGTTTTAAGGTCGTCTCCATTGATAACAACCACAACTCCCATCCAGTGGCCCTGAAGCGCGTTTCCGAGCTTTCCAGGAGTGAACTACCACCAAATCCAACTGAGCTCGAGATCCAGAGCACTGAGATCGACTCACACAACTGCGACCTGACCCAGCCTGAACAGATCAAAGCTGTCTTTGAGAGATATGGCAAAGGCGGGATTTACGGTGTGATACACATTGCGGTGCGTCCTTCCATGCAAAGGCTAGCCCAGAAGTCTCACATATTCCAGGCATACAAAGCCGTAGGCGAATCAACCGAAATTCCGCTGACTTACTATGCTAACAACGTTGGTGCAACCGTTTCCCTCCTACAAACCATGGCTCAATATGAGTGCTATCGCTTCGTATACTCTTCCTCCGCAACCGTGTACGGCACGCCCCCAATCATTCCCATACCCGAGACGACACGATTGCAAGCAGATAGTCCGTATGGCAAGACGAAAGTGATGTCAGAGACGATCATTGATGATTTATGTCACGGTACGCTAGCCGTTATCTCATCACCAAACTTAACGCTCAGGCTACTTTGTCTATAGCTGACAAAAGATGGCGCGCAATTTCATTGAGATACTTCAACCCCGCTGGCGCCCACTCGTCTGGATACATAGGTGAGGATCCCCGAGGACGTCCTGGGAACCTTCTCCCGCTCCTTGCACACATGGCTATTGGCCGTATCAAAGAGTCCACGCTCAAAGTCTTTGGTAATGACTACCCCACGCCAGATGGAACGTGCGTCAGAGACTATCTGCACATTATGGATCTTGCTTCCGGACATCTACTCGCGCTGGACGCGTTAGAGGGGGATTCCACGTTATTTGGCAACAATCCAGAAGCCTATTACAAGGCGTATAACCTTGGTAGAGGGCAGGGATATAGTGTACTTCAGATCGTAGAGGCCATGCGCAAGGCCACAGGGTTCGATTATAAGCAGGAAATCATTGGTCGGCGGTACGTTTCATTTGAGTTCAGAGTTTTTGTTTACCTCTGCTGACTGACTTTTTCTCCGTAGGCGTGGTGATGTCCCTGATTTGACGGCTGACCCTACACTTGCGGAGAAGGAGCTTGGTTTCAAAGCGCCACAGGATCTTACTACCATGTGCAGAGACCTCTGGAACTGGCAGACAAAGAATCCTCAAGGCTATGGCAGTGATGAGGCTTGAACGTTGGACACTCAACGCCGTCCAAACCATACCGTACTACATATATTCATTTTCTCTTTTTTTTCCTTGTTTATTTTTTTCTTTCCTTTCGGACGGAAACACATGACTTGGTACGATGAATCAGTCCTCTACCTCGATCATGATTGTACTTGGCTGATTGTGGTTGACAGAACGACAAACGATCTGCTTCAGATGTGTCTACTACATAGAATTCACATAATTTATCTTGATTTTTTTATCGCTGTGAAATCGCTTTTGCTTTGTTCCCGAACTCTTGACAATCACCGGGACAGAGACGGTGATTCTGAATCCCCCTCGAAATTCAATCTTACCATCCGTCATCCCTGTGCCGAAAACATAATTTTTCACATTTGGCACACACAACTAGTGGAGTATCGTTTAGGTTGATCTAGAAGGTTCAGGATCGGATCTTTTCCTCTTGCTTAGACAACGATCGATGTCACTTGTCCAGAGAAGCATATACATATGGTAATCACTTCTTCCGACTCGCCGGTCATTCACATCAAGAGTGTTGTCGCTATAACCTGGTTTCTTCAACGAGCTACTCTGCTTGACCCGTTTGAAAAGTGGTATATAGCTGCCTGATTCTTACATCTCCATCTTTCTCAAATGCTATACAAGCCACAACTGGACAGTACAAAGTGGAGGTTGCTATGTATTTCCGGAGTGTTGTCAGTCAAAAATCCCTTCTCATTGCTTTCTGCGAGCCACTCAGAAACATCTTTATAGATCTGGCACCATTGAAACAGTATAATAAGGCTTTATTCAGGTATTTATCTAATTTGTCACTTTCAAAAGAACGTTGTATGTTAACAACCTGCGTGGGGCGGTTCCCTACACAGCATCGATCCATCAAAACGAAATTGCTCATGAGTATCAGCAAAGTGGCTACGCCACAGATTCCTACTTACCTCGTACCGCTCCATGTAAGCGCTCGTGAAACGAAACTTGACAACCCTGCTTCTCTAACTTACGCATCCTGGGAGGATATTTACTTGCCAGTGGTTCATCACTTCCAATTTCTTCGAGGTTGAGCCTGAGGATTGTCGATAATTCTTGAAAAGCGTGCGGCTCTTCTTGCAGAACCTCCAATTTTGCTGCTATGATAAAGTAGAGCTCTCGTACAGCCTGCATATAGTCCATGAAGGCTTTGCTATGTGCAAGGGCTGCTGAATGGAGGTCGAGAATATCTGGCTTCGTGAGTGCCTAATCAGAGCAGGAGTTGAGCTCTAGTCATGAAACATGATTACAGTAAACGTACAGGTTTCGAAAAACCGGGACTCGAAGGCGAGAGTTCTTGGACTGGCGCTGGCCTCTCAGTGTGGATATTCGGGCATGCTCCAGTCTTTCCAAGAAAACACATCCGAGATGAGTGTAATAGATGCCAATCCCCTTGGGTTCAACTTACCACACACACTGCACGGGGCTGGTCAGACATGTCGTCAAATTGATCAACAGTAGAGATAATAGTATCGAGAGCAGGCAAGTCCACTCATACGTGAGAGCAGTGAATTACTCATACTTATATTATGATCAATCAACATAGGTTCGCAACTGGACAAAACGATAAAAAAGGTACACAGGGAATATAAGGAGTTCAGAAGGAATTTTGAATGAAGTTGCCGTGACAGCGGACCCAAATAGGTTCGGATTCGCGGGCACTTCCTGATCATGAGGATACACTGTCACGGAGACGTCGAAGCTGCCATACCATGCTCAAGATTTGTAAGTATATTTGCAAAAAGATGAGAGTCCGGCCGTGAAATAAACGCTATTATGTCTTTGCCTTGTTTGTGGGGTTCGACGCTAAAAAGTAGGCTGTGGATTCAGATGATAGAACAATTATCAAGAACTCTTTAAATATAGTCATAGACTATTGTCAGTCGTGGGCACTTTTCAAGTAAATCCTTGAACGATTCGTACAACATCTTCAACGTCAAAAACGCCACATACTATCAAAGCAACGAAATATCTATAATCAAGCGATCTCACAACATTCTATGTCATCATCTACATCATCCTGTCTCGCTGCGGAACATTCACAGGTGGCCGCTGTTGTATACTGCTAGGCCGGTTTGTCGAGCGCGGGGGTGGTGCGGGGCTTCCTGTTGGTGCTCGGGAGGGTGGTTCTCGGTCTGACGCAGCCCATTCTTCATATTCTTTGCGCTCACGATCTCGTGTCAGAATTGTGGCGCTCATTGGTGGCGACCTCGGGCGTCGTGTGTGTGTCGAAGAAGCGATAGATACCTCGCCTTGAGCCACAAATGCCGATGATGGAGGGATCGGGGAACGTAGAGCAGCAGTTGAGCGCAGTGGGGCAGCAGAGAGGGGTGTTCGTGGGCGCGGAGGCGCGGGAGATACAGGTGTACGAGCACGGGGTGGAAGAGCTGATGCTGGGGTGCGAGGGCGCACAGGGGCGGCGGAGGATAATGTTTGAGGAGTTTCACGATTAAAATGTGCGGCTAGCGCAGAAACACTAGGCATATCGAATGCGCCTGTCGTGAGGTTACTGTAATTGGAAGCAGTATTGTAGGCAGAGGCAGCGGAGAGGAGGGGGCTGTTGCCAACAGGTGAGATACCAGATCTCTTGGATGTTGCGGATAATGGTGGTGCCAGAGTGTCAACTTTCAGGGCGGCAGGGTCAACGGCTATCTGGTCACTCGGAGGAGCAGGCGTCTTTCGGCGGGCAGAGGGAACCGGCTCGATCTTAACTTCCATTTGATCTGGAAAGGAAAATTGGGGAACGGGCTTCATCTCCTCTTTCGGTTCCGTCTTGACGAGAAGTTCCTCGAGGAGATATCTAAAGTCGAGCCCATATTCTTGTAGGAGCTATGAAAGAGGTATCAAACGTGGGTATCCGTCGAAAGAGTCCACGACAAACCCTTCGACTTTGAGTGTAAGTGATTTCAAGGGCATTTGATACTACCTCGGGGTCGACATCAAAGGTAAAAACTTGCTTTCTGAAAATTTCAGCAAAATCTTCTATCTGGGTTTTGGCCCAATCAGTGAATGCTAAGAGAATCTCGTCGGACATTATAAGGACGAAAAAAAGAGCCGGAGGACTGACCGCTCGCAACCTCGTTCTCCTTAAAACTCGCCAGAAACCAGTCCGCAGTGTGTTTAATCCCAGTGAAGTACACCATGGCTAGGTCATGCACGTATGTACCAACCTGACCGTCAACTCGGATTCTGCGTACATGTCTTTTGATGACATTTGTTCGCATTTGTAGTAAAGTACTTCGTGCCGCAGGCCCAGCTTTTAAACGGAGGAGGTAAGAGATCAATGAAACAACGGTAGATTTACGGATACTAGGAAGGGATAAGGAGCTAAGGAGTGACTTTGTGAGTAGGGCGTTCAAAGGAGGCAATTTATGAGCAAGGGCCGGTGTGATGGATAGTTTCTTGTTGCCTATGAAACTATGTATCAGAGTTCATTGAAACAGAAAGTGGACATACCTTCTTCCACAAGAGTAACAGCCTTCTCCCATTGTCTCAAAGCGATAGCAACAGTCAAATCATCAGCCCACTCTGCCGTCCACCGTGCATCTCGCTCAGCCTTGTCCTTAACGCCAGATTCTAACTCATCTCCAGGTATCTCTCCATCTCGAGTTGCTAAGTCTGCCATCCATTCAGGCACATTCGCATGGGACGAGCGCTAGACAGCCCTATTAAAAAGTCCCGTGGTGAGTCAACAGAACTTACATCTCCATCTCCAGCCTGCCAGATGCTTTTCCGCCTCTCATGTTCTCCTTCACGTTCTTTGCGTTTTTTAGTAGCGAGTTCTTCAGCCACATGCCGTAGCTGAGAAAGGAGTGACTTCTTGTCTTGCGGGTTCTCAGTTCGGTAAACGTGCGTTTCCTTCCCGTGTCTGATCTTGAACACATTGGTCATTCCTTGTAAAATAAGGGAGTAAAACCTCTGAGGTGCCAAGTACGGTGTTGCAAAAAGAAAACTTACGCGGTGAGTCTTTAGTATCAAGGACCAACATTTCGCCCAAAGGCCAACATATCTCCGCTACAAGTTTGCCTTCGTTCACCGTACTACCACTGGATGAATCACCGCCAGCAGTCCGTCGTCTTCTCCGCGCGACAAGGACAAGATCGTCAAAAAGCACAAAACGAACACGTCCTACAGCCTTGTAAGTCGCCGCATTGAGGGACTGGATGTTCTCGACTTCGGTTATAACGTGTCTACCAGGTGTGGTCGGCGCAAATTTCGCAGAACCTTCTATGAGTGCATGTAGCTCTTGCATCTGATTGAAATACATGATACGAAGGTCAGCGGCTGATGAGCGTTTGTAGGTAGAGAGGATATTAGAGTTAGAGGATTGGTTCGTGGGGTCGGGAATGTGTAAAACGGACGGCATGGATTTGTACTCGGATAAGAGATCCTTCAGTTCCATCACTTCCGTTTCGAGTGAAGTGATCTCTTTGGAGACGAGGACAAACTCTGCATAACTGAATTGAATCGGTGGTTTATCAGAACTGTAATGTCATCATTGAGTCGAACCAATCGCACTTTCTGAAAACATTCTTCTGGAGCTCTGAGTTTGTCTCTTGCTTCACATCGTGCAGTGATGACTGAAGTGACTTGAGTTCTAATTCCGTTGAACTCGCCAGTTTGAGTTTCAAGACTACAGATTACAAAGTCAATGTACCCGACATTTATGAGAGCACTCGTAGCTCACAAGAGTCCGGATCGAATCTCTCATCCTCAAGAATCTTCTTGTCGTTGACAGGCTTGCCCTCGGAACCCCGTCCATTTATCATGTCCATACCTGCACCAAGACTCATCATCTCTTCAGCTCCAGATCCGGAAGGAAGACCTGGTATTGGAGGTATATCAGTTGGGCTGGCCACCAGCTCAGCATAGCGCATCGACATGCGCTTCTTAATTCTGTCATCGACGCGAGACTTGGGTGCACCACGCGGGATGGGCTGGCCAGCCGGCAAAGGAAGTCCGATGGTCGGTTTACGTGTCGGCGCGCGACGTGGAGTTCTTAGAGAGATCTCTGGCATTTTGTCTGGTCGACGTCGTGAGCAGCCCAAAGTCAATGTCTGCACAGCCACGATTGCTTTCAACTCATTCCTCCATGGCCTCAGAGTTCCCGGCTTGGCTCAGGAAATATTCGAACGATTACTATGTCACATCAGTCCTCAAGACACTTGCTACCAGAGAAAAGCAGCGCGAGATCGCTCGTTCCGCATCATGGCAACCTTCCTCTGCCACAGAGCGAGGCACTCATTCGAGGCCTTTCAGTGGAACGACGAAGCTTCACGAACCAAGTTCTACAGAAAGCAAAATGCGCGAGCATTATTCTGTTGCAGTTGGCATTGACCCTGCGAACCAGCATCGTAATCGATACTGTGATATTCATCCATACGATCGAATGCGAGTTATGATAACCACTAACCCAAATGCATATCTCAACGCGAGCTGGGTCCTCGAGCGCTCAGGTTGCAAATGGTGGATTGCATCGCAAGCACCTTTACCTCACACCGCGCACACTTTCCTCAGCCTCTTTCTTCAGCCTCTACCATCACAACGTGACATCACTCGTATACGCACGGTTGTTCAGCTGACCAATGATGTCGAAGGTGGGAGGCGAAAGGCTCATCCATATTATCCCACACAAGTCGGGCAAGATATTCTCATATCGCCTGAAGATGGAGATAATTCACCCCCTCTCATCGTAACCTTGAAGAAACGCGAAGAGGTAGAAAATGCCCACTGTGTCTGGAGTACACTATCCCTCATGCCAGTGACTTCAAGTCCTGCTCATCGGAATGATGGTTCTGATTATTACGACTTCAAGGAACAACATCCTATCATCTTTAACCATCTCTTGTACACATCTTGGCCTGACCATGGGGTTCCACAAGATCGCGATCAAGCAAGTTTACTTGCCTTCATTAGGCTAGTCGATAAGACGAACCGGAACACGTCGCTCACCGGCCAACCGGTTGACACAACGCTTGACCCCGATCCGCCCATCATAGTGCATTGTTCTGCGGGCATTGGACGGACTGGATCCTTCATCGCAATCTCATCTCTACTCCGCAAGTTTGGTTTCCTTCCCAGACCTGAAAGGCCGTGTCCGGCATCTTTTCTTCCGCAATCTCCTTTGGGAGATATGTCTCTCGAGCACAGTGACGATTTGATTGTTCAAGAAATTGATTCGCTGAGGGAACAGCGGCCTGGAATGGTACAAAGAGATGAGCAAATAATCCTAATCTACGAGATTCTTGCCGCTGCATTCCGTTCTCCTTAGCTTTTGCTCATGATCAGCTCGAATTTTGTGCTCGATGAATGATTTGAGATAAGATAAAGATCCCATGGGTTACCGATGATAGATAAGATATTATCGAGAAGCTTTGAACAAATGATTCTCTCAGGATGCTCCTGTGTTTCTTAACTCGCCCCAGATCCCGTCTCCATCTTCTGTATCGACAATTCTCTGCAACAGCACGAATTATGTCTCTCCCGACGACTACCGAAGCAATAGTAATTGAGAAGGTGAACAGTTGGCTCAAAGGATAATTGAGTCTGGGGAAACTCACACACATAGACTGGCGGTCTTGAAGTAATTGAGAAGAAGACCATCCCTTTCCCTAAGCCAGATCCCGGGTCCATTGTGATCAAGGCAGGGACATGTCGAAGCAAAAATGCCCTTTGACTACATTGCTACCCAGGTCGAGTACCTCGGTATAAACTTCATCGATGTGTACTATCGGTGAGCACATTGCCCATTCGTATGTTCTATGTATATTCATAGGTTAGCAGCAAGGGTCTCTATCCGTATAAGGAGTTTCCTGCTGTCTTAGGAAAGGAAACTGCGGGCACGATTGTCGCCCTTCCCACGGACGAGGCCGTTCTTAATGACGAGACTTTTAAGAAGAATGGATACAAAGTCGGAGGCAAGGTTGCAGCTGTACGTCGCACGAATACTTTGATCAGCTATACACATATATTGTATCGTTTGCACAGGACTCCGTTGGAACTCACGCAACCTACATATCTGTGCCATGGAAATTCGTCTACCCAGTCCCAGACAACGTGTCGACACGTACGGCTGCCGCTGGAGCTCTTCAAGGTCTGACGGCATATACGTTCTTCGAAGAGGCGTACAAGGTAAAGAAGGGTGATAAGATCCTCGTCCACACAGTTGCCGGTGGTCTCGGTCTGCTGATGGCGCAACTCGGACGCGCGCGAGGCGCGATCGTGATTGGCACGACTTCCACGCCAGAGAAGGCGGAAATTGCGAAGCAGAATGGTGCAGCGCATGTTATTCTCTATAAGGATGAAGACACCGTCACACGCGTGCTAGAGATAACGAACGGAGAAGGCGTGGAATGTGTTTTCGATGGTGTCGGAAAGGACACGTACGGCATTTTTTCTCTTCCAAGTGACTGTCAGTCTTCATCATGAAGCCAGATTTGATAACAATTTCAAGCTTATTAAGAGGAAGGGCACCATCGTTTCAGTTGGGAATGCTTCTGGGACTGTGCCACCATTTTCGCCACTGCGTCTGGTCGAAAAGAACGTGGCGCTTCTTCGTCCAACGTATGCAAGCATTTGCTATTCCTATCACGTAAACTAATCTAGTGATCTTAGGGAGGCGAACTACACATATACTCCCGAGGAAGCCTATTATTATGGAAAGAAGGTCTTCGAGTTGATTGGAGACGGTACCTTGAAGATTAACATCTTTAAGGAGTATCCATTCACTGCTGAAGGTGTGAGGCAAGCTCAGAGTGACCTGGTTGGAGGGAAGACGACAGGTAAATTGATCGTCAAAGTGACCAGTGACTGATGCGCGTTTGTATTACTATGGATCTTTCTCATGTGGTCATTGAATATCTTTGATTTCATCTATGTCTTAGCACCAACTGATTGCAATGGTTGCGTGAACACCATAGCTGTTTAACGTTTAATTTCCGACGGAAGTGTTGTAAAAAAATTCCAAATAAGCATTTCCTTCACGGGCAATTTTGCCGCCGCCACTGCAGCGCCGTATAGATTGATGTCTCTTTGACAACCCTCGACCCTTGCGTCTTTCTTCATTCCGCCGGGCGCCAGTAAGGCTATTGAAAAAAAACGATTCGACTGGTTGCTCATGTGGTTCAATTTTCTCGAGCTGACTTCAGTCGTAACACACAGTCATACAAGAACTAGTTCTGAAAATGTCTCTACCAACAACCGTGGATGCAATAATCATACCAAAGGTGGGATCTCAGATTGCAGGCGCAGATGGAATGAAATAACAGGACAAACTATACACTCAGACCGGAAACGTCGAGGTTACTGAGAAGAAGACTATTGCCTTCTCTAAGCCTTTGCCGGGATCAATTGTCATTGAGGTAACATTGTGTTGAAGTTCAAATCCCATTTATAAGCATGCCTTCCAGGTTGAATATCTAGGAGTCAATTTCATTGATTCCTATTACCGGTGAGCACCTCACTTATGCACTAGTCACTTTTCGGATGTATTTATACATATCAGCAAGGGTATTTACACTTTGAAAAAGTTTCCTGCTACCTTGGGCGAAGAAACTGCAGGCACCATCTTCGCCCTCCCCACAGATGAAGCCGTTCTCAACACGACTTTCAAGAAGAACGGGTTTCAAGTAGGCAGCAAGGTTGCATCCGTATGTCTTGCCGAGAATCCCTCAGGCATACGCCGTCTTATGTTTTGGTTCAGGACTTCCTTGGGACTCACGCGACCTACATATCTGTACCTTGGAAATTCGTCTACCCAGTCCCAGACAATGTATCCGCCCGTATAGCTGCTGCGGCACTCATCCAGGGTTTGACGGCGTACACATTCACCGAGGAGGCATACAACGTCAAGAAGGACGCTAATATCCTTATCCATACCGTTGAAAGCGGCCTTGGTCTCGTGTTGTCGCAACTTGTGCATGCGCGCGGTGCGACCGTGATTGGTACGACGTCAACGCCTGAGAAGGTAGACCTTGCGAAGAAGCATGGGCGCGGACCATGTTATTCTATACAAATACGAGGACACTGTTCCGCGTGTGCTGGAGATAACGAATGGGGAGGGTGTTGATGGGGTCTTTGACGGCGTCGGACAGGATACGTATGTTCACCTCTTTCTCTGCTATTTGTAGCCATTGTCTTAAGGCGAAAACAGGTTTGACAATAATTTCAAGCTCATCAAGAGGAAAGGCACGATTCTTTCGCTGGGTAATGCTTCAGGTCGCGTTGAACCTTTTTCGCCACTCCGACTGACGGAAAAGAACGTAAAGCTTGTCCGTCCAACGTGAGATAAATCTATCCACATCTTTTCTCAAGGCTGATTTTGGCGATTTTACTCGTCAGGATGGCTAACTATGTGTATACAGCTGGAGAAGCATATCATTACGGACGGAGGGTTTTCGGACTGGTCGGGGATGGCTCTTTGAAGATCAATATCTTCAAGGAATATCCGTTTACTGCTGAGGGGGTTCAACTAGCACATGCGGACCTAGTAGAAGGGAAAACGACAGGGAAGTTGATTATCAAGGTAATTGAGATCGGTCAATGAAGACAAGTGTAGGGCCGACACATAAGGTCACCAAATAAGGTCACCACTTAGTAGTTCTGTATTTAGTTCGGATCATTCAGATCGTGGCGCTTTTATTTCTTCTGCGACGGACCGTTGTCGACAACCACGGTCCGACACGTGACTGATGACTCCTTCATCAAAATGACCACCATCTCTGTCAAGGTTGAATTCAGCGGTGGACTTGAGCTTCTGTTCTCTAATCAGCGCGCACATACGGTCGAACTCCCCGCTACTATCACTGCCACATCCAAAGGGCCCGACCTCCAATATCTTATTGAATATCTACGCGATAATCTTCTCAAGGAACGCGTCGAGTTGTTCGTTGAAAACAACACAGTGTACGCGCCTGTCTATCCGCACCAATTCCAAATATGTTCCCGGTACTGATTCTCTTGAACGTTGCGGATAGCCGACCAGGTATACTCGTCTTGGTTAATGACACGGATTGGGAACTGGAAGGTGAAGGAGAATATGTTCTGAAGGATAACGATGAGATCGTGTTCATCTCAACTCTACACGGAGGGTAATTGGTTCCGCCAGGAGGAGTACTTGATTAACTCTAGAACGTAAGTCCGCAAAACAATACTTTATCCGATTCTGAGATTCACGCATGATTCTCTTTGAACGATAGACTAGCTCTTGATCTATGGAAAGCCATACCCTTGGATTCAAAGATGGTTTCATGTCAGACTATCAAGGAAGAAGGTCTTAACCGTACTTTCCCTGTGACCTCCCTACCTGTTTCCCTACAAGGATGTTTCGTTCCGACCCAGTAATATGGATAAGCTTGTAGAAATTTCCAGACAGGCGCCACCATCAACTCCATCGGCTCACCGAGTTCTCATGCTGTTGAGTACATCTCTCACACTTTCCCAAAGCAGAGAGATAGGCACAGGAGGCTACACATCTCTACTGTTCCAGTGACTAAACAAGCTTCTAAGCACCTCGTCTTAAAGTTTTAAAGGATCCAAGGGAGATAAGCACAAAGTGGATTTGATGATCTTTTAGCCCGAGTCGGCTGACCTTTGACTGTATGTAAACGATGGGGTGCGGATGAAATGCATCTTGCGATCTTGACAAACACTCGATTGCCTCAAACGTGCTTATTGCTACAGGCCTGGGAATAAGGACGCTTTAAGACTGATACCTATCTCATCAAGGACGGCCAATATCAGCGCATATAGTTAAGGTTGTCAACCAATAACCTTGGCAATTGTTTGCACATAATGGGTAGGCGGTCAACATAATCGATGGGCACGACACTTCAGACGTGTTGGCGTGATCATCCCAGGAGGTAGGGGTGAGCACATGTCCACCGGAGATAAGGTGGACACACTTAGTTTACATGTGAAGTTTTGTTACTTTTAGCTGAGCTGACATGGCAATTGGGGCCAGGGGTAGAGTACATATGATGAATGTATGAGAGAAGCAAGGAAAGGTTGTGGCCAGGCACAATTCTGTTACGTAATTCGATCGAGATCTTGGGAAGATGGAGGCTGCGAGTATGTTGGACGAGCATGAATTAGCACAGGGGCCAGTTTGAGAGTGTGTATATGATTGTGGCGTGGCGATGGGCTGAAAATAAGGTGGGAACCGGCGGGTCAGGGCGGAATCCATGATTTCTTGTACATGTCACGTGGAGAGTACCAAGTCTGGCGATTGACGGGAAAAGATTGGACTTAACCATCAGCATCGACGGCAGTGACTGCCACGAGGAGAGCAGCGAGGGCGGCGCTGTTGTCTACATGGACAAAGTACTCTGGAAACTAGGCATTTCCTCGAGCTCCCAGGTTCCCGTCGATGCTGTTAAGGCTAATGTGGCACCTACTCTCTCCTCGGCGGATGCAAAGAAGTTCGGACTGGAAAACGTACGTTTTGATTCCATCATGCGTATACAGGAGCGTTGACTGTGTCTCTAGTTCTGCAATAATTGGTCAGATATTGGTGTTTCTCGTGTCGTGATATCCACTCATATCACTTAGTTATGCAAACTCGGTCATCCAGGCGCTGTATTTCTGCAGACCCTTCCGTGATCTCATGTTGCAGTCCCCGGACTCCTCTCCAGCCACTGCTGTACCACAAGTGCCTTCTACCAGCCCACCCATCTCTACTATGCCCCTCGTCCCTAACCGACGCAAGCCCGAACGCAGACTGTCTGCCTCGACAGCTTCCGAACCTCATTCTGTCGCACCCATACCATCGTCACCGTTGACCCTCCTCTCTGCTCTTCGCTCCCTCTTTCTTCATATCTCCACCCATCCACAAGAGCGTGGCACCGTCTCTCCTCGTGCTTTCATCGAGAAACTCAAAGAGGTCAATCGCGTATTTGACACGACTACACATCAGGACGCCCACGAGTTCTCCAACTATCTCCTGAACAAGATCGTTGAAGAAATTGAGGGTGATCGTAAGACCCAGGACGTTCCTGAGAACTGTGAGTTGTGGTACCAATCGGTACTTCACTTACGTTAATTCTCGAAGTAGTGTCAAACTCGGTCACAACCTTTCGGTCGCAGGCGCCCAGTACGGGGTCCTCTCAACACCACTCCACCCTTGTACATCGCCTTTTTGAGGGTGTACTGACTAGCGAGACCCGCTGCCTCACCTGCGAGACCGTATGTCCCCGAAGATTCTCCTTTTGATGCAGTGCAGTGTTGATGACATTGCCCTAAAGGTATCTTCGCGTGACGAGGCTTTCCTTGATCTTTCAATTGATATTGAACAAAACTCGAGCGTTACTGCGTGCCTAAGGCAGTTCAGTGCATCTGAAATGCTTTGCCAAAGGAACAAGTTTTTCTGTGATTCATGTTGTGATCTACAAGAAGCTGAAAAACGGTAAGTCAGCAACATGATAACTGACAGATCGATAAATACTTCTTCAATAGCATGAAGATCAAGCGTCTGCCAAATGTTTTGACGTTGCACTTGAAGCGCTTCAAGTATCAGGAGGAATCTCAACGATACGTTAAGCTCGCATACCGAGTTGCCTTCCCTTTTGAGCTCCGGCTATTCAATACCGTTGATGATATGGAGGATGCAGACCGTCTCTATCATCTTTTTGGCATTGTCGTCCATATCGGAAAGTACGTACTCGATCCGCCACACCTTGTGCCTTTCTGTCCTTACCCAGATGATGCTTAGTGGTCCTCATCATGGGCATTACGTATCCATCATCAAGACATTAGGAACATGGCTTCTTTTTGACGATGATAATGTAAACCCCGTTGCAGAAGCTGAAATCCCAAAATACTTTGGGGATTCAGCACCATCTGCTGGGTGTGCGTATGTTCTTTATTATCAGGCTGCCGATATCGATATGGGTAAGCTCGGACTGCGTCCAGACCAGGCAGAAGAATTTAGGAGTACAGCGGTCGCAGCGCATCCACAGATTCGTCCACCTGGGCTTACTTCCAAGGACGTTGTACCAACACATACTCCGTCGTCATCATTATCGTCATCATCATTGGAACAGCAGCCACTACCCTCTATCTCGCAACCCATCACTTTCAATCCATCTGCACCATCGCTACGGACAACCACGTCGATATCCACATCATTAGGCAACTATCCATCTCCGCACGCACCACCCTTAACGGCGTCCCGCTCCTCCCCTGTATCTGTTCCTCCAAAAGTTCCAGTAGGCAGCATCGTTAACAACCGCAAACCGTCCAGCATCACTATACCTACCAACGTCTCCTCAAGTGGCGCGGTCAGTGCTGGTACAAATAACGCAACACCAACAATTACTTCTTACACGTATGACAATAGTGTACCCGAAGTCCCATTGATACCAGTACGGGCGCCTAATCATGGTACTGAGGAAGGACCTGCTTCGCCTATTATCCAGTCACAGTCAAGTCCTGGGGTTCATCAGCGACCTGGAACGTCATGGTCACATAGACATGTGGCCACCCGTCGAACGTTTCATATCCCTCCTCGGCCTGTGACTAGTGGGCATGCGGGGGTCGAAAGGGAGAAGGAAAAAGAGGGCGGGTGGGTGAGATGGTTTGGTGGAGGCGGGCGGAATACCGAGCCGGCAGCGGCGGTTAATGATGTCGTTGATGCAGTTATCAGTCTGGGACCCTCGAACGCCGGCGAGAGTCGTGTGTTTGGAGAAGCGGATCCTAACACCGGTGCACATTCAGAACCTAATGGGTCGGGGTCGATGGGGTTGAGGGGAGAGAATGAAGGTAGAAGTAAGAGTAGGAAGGAGAAGGGGAAAGGGAATTGGTTTCCGAAGCGCAAGAGTTTCCGTCTTGGAGGAGGGGAGAAAACATCGAAGAGCGCGAACAGCCAGGATGCTGAAGCGTCTCCCGCAATAACTCGGATCCGAGCATCATTGCAGCTCTCGCGACGAGCTTCCGTGGATGGACATTCGACGATATCTCCACCGATGACTGCTGTTCAGTCGACTCCAGGTGCATACCAACAGACTCCCGTTTCTTTGGTTTCGACAAACCGATCACCCGTGACCACGAATTACGACCAGGAGAGTTCGAGATCATACCTTCATCCCCACCGTAACACTCGGACAAATGGCAAAGCTAGCCCTGCACCCTCATTAGAGTCGTCAATCGAGTCGGGCGGTCCGAGTCGGACGGCTGTACCTTCGAATCACTTTGCCTCTATCCCTCCTTCCTATCACGACCAACCAGGACAAAACGGGCCTCAATTACCAACGCATCCTTTGATTCCCGCTACAGAGCCACGCATGTACAGCTCCATGTCGACTCCGCCTACCGCACCCTCCTCGAGTGCATCACCATTTACACCCTTCGCTGCGTATCCTCGTACCCGATCACACCCCGATCCATCACGCTCGCCTGACCTACCACTTGCGCCTCAACGGAAGAAGAGCTTTGGCAGTTTCCAAGCGTCTCAGGAGGGGGAGAAGGACGACGCGTGGGACGCGGTTAGTCCGCGGTCGCCTGGTGCGTCTGGGACCGGGAGGGGACGGGATCGGCCGCTTCCACCTGTCCCCGTGTCTTCGCCCGCTGTTGAACTCAGGACGCATCAGTATCACCCGCATGCGCACCTACTGCAGGTGGTTGGTGGTTCGGAGTTGGTTGGGCCTCTGGAAGCGGCGCCGGGGCTGGCGTCGTTTGGGAGCACGAATACGAGTACGGGGAGCAATGGTGGGAGCGGGCACAATGGGTTCAAGAGGGCGACGAGGAAGCTGAGCTTGACGACGCCGATGCTTGGATTCGGGAAGCGGGATAAGGATAAGGATAAAGAAAAGGCGAGGGAGAAGGCTGTGCCGAGCTCCTTTATGCGCGTGTAGGATAGGGATGAGTTCGAGAAGGATGGTTTGAGGTTGTGTGTTATGATTATCTGGACTCATTTTGAGGAATGCATTTTGGACTACGGGAAACCCATCATCCATTACCCACTTAATACTAGCACCAAAAATTTCACCCATGACACGTCTCGTTTTAGTTATTTTTGTTGTTAATCTTATTCTATTTTTTGCCGTCTTATGCATCGGCCTTGGTTATCTTGTCCTTGATCAGCTCGCGGTAACGGTGATATGATATGCCAAATAATTAAATAGCACGGTCTACAATCTATTGGGTGTTAAAGAGTATTAATGCTAACCCATTTACATGCTTATTTTTGGCAGAGCCTCGGACGGCGGAATCAATTTCTTGACATACACTACGTCTCCAACATTCACGACGCCGGTCCCGGTGAAAACGCCGTTGCACCCAACGCACGGCGAGAGCTTCGCAGAAGAATCGAGCCCCGTGCGGAACTTCATTAGAACCTTGTAAGGTACCGCCTTGTCGCGTTCGCCCGTCTCTGGGGATATATTCGGAAACTACACTCCAGGTCACAAAACGCTACTTGGGCGGCAAAAACCAACGAGGGACTTACCAAACACCTAACACACCGACTAACAAGCCTAACAACGGGCGCATCCCTACTGCCGAGACCCACCTCTGCCCACGCATCCTCCGCAAACGGCCCAGCGCCCTCAACGACGATGTTCGGTCTGAACCTCCGAATCTCGACTTTAGCATCGCGCCACTCCTCGCCGACGCCCATCCCCTCCGCCGCGACGCGGCTCCTCACCTCCCCCTCGAGCTCGCCCATGCTCTCGCGGCTCATCACGAGCAGCGGGTACCCGTCCTGGAACACCGTTGCGGCGTCGAGCGACGGGCACAGCGGGGTCTTCCCGGCGGGGCGCGGGCGCGGGCCTTTGTACACGAGGTGCACGGGTTTGGAGAAGTAGAGAGAGGAGATGGCGGACGCGCGCGAGGGCGAGGAGAGCGGGAGGGAGTGCCCGATGTACCCGTCGACCGAGTCGGAGAAGAGGCCGATGCTGTCGAGGCTGCGTGGTGCGGGGTGAGAGGGGTGTCAGTTCGTGCGGGGACGAGACGCACATTTCCCAGGTTTTGAGCACATCGGGGGAGGGGTGGAGGGGGATGCGGAAGTCGGTGCATCCCTCGGGGGCGTCTGGTGGGAACGCGACGACGATGGAGCCGCCGTGGGCGTCGGTGGGGTCTTGCTCGATACGTGGCGTGATCAGCACTATTTTGGGAAACTCACGCGCGGTGATGATGGTGTTTTTTTCAACGTCCACGAAGCACCATTCTCTGTCGTTCTGCAGGGCGGGCGTCAGCTGGACAGGCGCGGTAAGGGAGGCGGACGGACCTCGAGGCCTAGGAGATTGTATCTGCAGGACTGCACCGATATGCCCCGGCAGCTCTGTGGGAAAACGCGAACTTTAGTTTTGAGTTGGAGAACATCAAGATGGTTACGGCAGGATATCTATTGATATCCAAGCGCGTTCGATCCGAGTCGCGAGGCGCTAGGGCCCGAGATTGTGATGAACAAACCCCGAAAAGCGCTCTCGACTTGCCTTGATAGGATGAATCAGGATCTCAGCAACTGTCACGGACCCATCTTCCGGCTTGACTGCATCAAGTATCCTCTGCATAGCCCGAGTAATCGTCTTTTTTGTCTCAATAGGAGCGCTCGAATTTTTTGCAGACTCAAGTTCACCGGGGCGGTAAGAGGCACGGAAAAGCACAAAGACAGAGACCAGTGTGAACGCCGCAAAGCTGCTGATAGAGGACCATGTGATAGATTCAGGCTCGATGCCCACGTGGCCCACAGCGAGCTGGAGATTGTCTAGGAGGGAGAAAGAGGACATGACGGGAATCGTGGGACGAGACGGAAGGCCGGTGGCGTGGAAGTGCAGAATTTAAGTATGGGAGAATCGGGTTGGTGCCGTATTTGACTCGAAAAATTGCTGTGAACGATGATGCGAAAGCTTCTGGCTATTGAGATTTCTAGTTGGAGGTAATTGTGCATGACTAATCAACCAGTGCGCATAACGACATGGACTCCGCTGTCTGTGCTGATTATCGGGCTGAACTCGCCCACCTTGAGCGCATACGCCGCCTCCTCAAACGCCTTCTGCATCTGCCCGCGCCCGAACCATCCAAGATCCCCCGCGTTCGAGTGCGATGAGCAGTCCGAATACTTGCTTGCAAGCTCCGCAAACTTGTCCTGAGAGCCCGCGATTTCCTCCTCGTACCCTTTCAGAATCTCGATTGCTTCTTCCTTGCTCCGCGTGATATTAGCCTTGTATCCAGATTAGTACATCACGTAGTCAGATTTCCGTAGAGTACAAACCTCTTTCCAACTCGATGGCCGCCTGCTATCACGATGCTTCACGAGCAAGTGACTCGCGCGTACCTGCCCAGGCTTGCCCCCTCCATCGGCCTTTGCTGCCCCGGCCCCTGACAGATACTCTGCACCAGGGAGCTTGCTGATCTCTTCCGCGGTTAACTCCTTCGGTGCTTCCCAGCTCGACTGGCGGGTAGTCGAGTTGAAGAAGTAGGGCACGCCCTTTGAGTTGGACATGCGAACCTCCCAGCCTTCTGACTACCAGGCATGGTCAGGGGTGGTCTGCGAAAGGGATAGAATGCGAACATACCATCTTTATCTCGTGTTGATTCGAATCCAACTTGGGACTGATTAGTCTGCTGCTTAGGTAAGATCAGTGGGCCGCTCATCCTCCCTTCCACCCCCCCCCCCCCATGCACGACCAGTTTCGAGGATATCGTCACCCTTTTGTTTTTGGGACTCACTTTCTTGGTGGAGTCGGAGGTATGTGTCCTACTGAACCTGTCCGCGGGGACTGGAATTCAAATAGACTATCCGAGGACGGTATGGACACGAATTCAACCAAAGCTAACTCGCAACCTGAGGCAGTCAACTACATAGCTAACTGAACTGGCCATGTCTATGCTGTCTGCTGAGATTCGGCGTGTCCCTGACTGGTGGCGTCTGCGTTTGGAGCCGGATGCTAGGATAAAGTGGACACAGATGGCTCGTGGGAGAGTCTGGGACGTTCGTACGCCCTCGAGCACCGTCGAGATTGACTTGTCAGAGAAACAGGCGCGTAAAGGACAGAGTGCCGTCCTTTTGTGCTGACTGCTCGACAGATTCAGTATGTTCTTGATGAACTCGAGGGTTATGCTGCCCTGTACGACCACGAAAACTCATGGTATTTTTCTTTCTATCTATCCTAACATACGACTGATAAACCGAGCAGCCAAGTTTCCTGCTTTGAGCGCATCTGGGAACGCGCCCTCTCCCCTTCCTCGTCCCTCGACTCTTCTCTCCACCACCTCCGCCAAACCAGCTCTGCCTCGCCATGGGACGCCCTCGCCCTCTGCACCTCCCTCGTCGACCCACACTCCCACCCGCTAATCTACAACCGCACCCTCGTGCGCTCGTCCCCCTCCCCACGCGCCTCCCCGCGCCTTCGCACCCTCCCCTCCCCAATCGGCGGCGATATCTACACCGTCTCCCCAAACTACGCGCTCCTCCCGACCCCGGTGCTCGTCTCCCCCGCCGGCGACGCGAAATTCACATCATACATCAACAACCTCCACCCGCGCACGCACGCCGCACTGTCCACCGCCCTCGCGGGGCTCCTCGCGGCGTTCATACCGCTCTTCGAGCACGTCCTCACGGATCTCCACCGGAACAACCCGCTCCCGCAGCGCATACCGCCTTCGAGGGGGCCGTTGTACCGCGTGTGGGACGAGCCCGAGGAGCCGGTGCACTCGGACGATGAGGAGGGGTGGGCGCAGTACGAGGCGGAGCTGAGGCATTGGGTTATGTATCGACCGATCGAGCTGCCTGATGTGCCAGACGGCGGCTATCCGGGCGGTTTGGAGACGAGGAGACATGTAGTGAGCTTGAGAGGGAAGGAGGTCAAGGTCGTCGTCGGTGTGGAGGATGTGAGGCTCGAGCCGGGCGGGCCGGCGTATGGGGGGTCGCAGTGGCATGTGGAGGGGATGCGGAACGAGAGAATCGCGGCCGTTGGGGAGTATTACGCTGAGCTCGTGCGTCTGATGCACCCCACTTATTCACAATAGAGAACTAACCCATGCTGTATAGGAAAACATAACACAACCCACGCTCTCCTTCCGGATGACGACGACCTACCCCCGGCGTTTCGCAGCGGGGGACAACGGTGCCACGCTCCGCACGTGGGGCCTGCGCCACGGCGACGCATGCCACCAGCACATCGGCTCGCGCGCGGTCTCCCGCGGCCTCCTGATCGCCTTCCCAAACCTCTACCAGTCGTCGCTGTCCCCGTTCGCCCTCGCAGACCCCACGCGTCCGGGGCGCCTCACGCTCGTCCGCTTCGGCCTCGTCGACCCCGAGGTCGGCGGCGTGGTTGGCACGGGCGAGGTCGCGCCGCAGCAGGAGGCGTGGATCCGCGAAGCCGTGTTCGGTGCTCTGTGTAAGAGCGGGAAGGTGCCGCCTGAGGTTGCGGAGATGGTCATGCAGAGGGTGGAGGGCCTCGTGGGTGAGGGTGAGGCGAGGGAGTGTGCGAGGCGGTTGAGGGAGGTGAGGGAGGTGTTTAGGGGCCGTAATGATCAGTATCATTTTTGTATTCCGTTTGATGTGTGGAGTGCCCCCGAGGCTGTTACGCCTTGAGTGGGCAGGAGAATTTTGTAATTTAAATTGTATTAGTGGTACAATAAATTCAAGGAATAATCATAACTGCAATTTTGTACTTGGAGCGTTCAGCTCTTGTATGTAGCAGTGAAGAGGCTGGCTACGAGAAGCACACTCGATGATCTCGGCGCCACCAAGACCTCCCATAATTTCAAACTCTCGCCTCCCACGCTGTCTAAAGTCGGTGAGAATGGAAGACTGAGACTTACCCGCGGAAGGCGGCGGCGGTTGATCAATGGTCAGTGAATCTGCGCTCGCCATCTCGGCATCACGGGATGGCGTGTGTACACTGGATGGCTTCTTGAATGCTTCTTGATAAACAAATGACGGGAAAAATAGTCTGTTGGCCGGGCACAACAACGCGGCTGGACTTGGAGATAGGGTTCGCCACCAGCCCGAGCCTTGAAAAGCGGGTAGACGCCTGCTTGAGCGTAGGTCGCGAGATGACCTTGTGGGGTAATTGATTTTTCAGGTCATAAGGTCGTTAATGTCGGTGTGTGGTTGTTGATTTCTGGCGCTCTCATGGGTTATTGAGAAATCGTGGGAACGTGGGAACGTGACAGGGGTATCTACGGATAGGCGCCACAGTGAAAGTTACTCGCACTGGCAGTGGAACGTCGATTGCTATCGCAATATGTATCCAAGAATGTAAGTCAGTAAACGAACGAAGATGAGAGGAAGGAAGACACACCGTGCGATCAGGGAGATGTTGGTGATTCTTTTTTTTTTTTGGAACGTGCGTTTAGTGGACAAGCCTCCGGAGGAGAGCTTGACTCAGGCCTGGGACCCACGACAAGGGAGCACGTGGACGATAAACGCCCATTCCCAGGAAAGGAACGTACTCGCAGCTTTATCATAACCAACGTCGTCCTCCGCACTCGCGAGGGCGAGAGGTGGCCGCCTTGCCTGCGAGCAGCGCCACTTAGTCTCGGTGCTGGTGATCTATCCGTCGACTTGAAAGAAAACTCGCTTTAAATGTCAATGTCAATCCTCGGTCAGTTTCAGGGTTCTCAAAAATCTCAGTCGAATTGTGGTCTCACCCCGTTTCACTACTAAACGTGCTCAAATTCTCATTGGGGTTTGATCCAGACTGACGATTTGATTCGGTCTTCACGGTCTCATCCTCATGTGTATAAGAAATCAGACTCGGACTCAGACGCGCTCCTCAGACTCGGCTTATCCGTTCAGGGCATGATGTGTCGGATGTGTATGTCGAACGCGGCGGGTCGTCCAAGTCGGGTTTTCCTGATCTTGTGATGTCCGTGTCCAGTCGGCTGGTCTTGTCTCTTGATCCACCTGGTCTTGCGTGGTCGACCAATCTATCCGTCGGCTTGTGTCCGAGTCCTCAGTCAGGCGTCACCAGAGCAAGAGAGTGCAGAGGCAGAGTGCAGAGGCAGAGAGTACGTAACCAGAGATTCCAGAGGCAGGGAATCCAGAGGCAGAGAATCTAGAGTCATCCAGAGTCCAGAGAATACAGAGGCAGAGAATCCAGAGTCCATAACCAGAGATCCCAGAGGCGGAGAGTCCAGAGAATCCAGAGGCGGAGAGTCCAGAAAATCCAGAGTCCATAACCGGAAAATCCAGAGCCAGAGAGAGTACAGAGGCAGAGAGTCCAGAGCCAGAGCTAGAGCCAGAGAGAGCCAGAGCCAGAGAGCCAGAGCCAGAGGGAGTCCAGAGCCAGAGTAACGAAGGTGGAACCTAATCCACCTCCTCTCCATCGATTCCAGCCAGAGACAGCAGCCCCAGAGCCCCAGAGCCTGAGAGGGTCGCCATCGCAGAGAGTAGCAGCCCAGGAGAGAAGGAGTGGCAGCAGCCACGTCGAGCCCAGCCCTACCGGCGACTCCGAGCCGCCGATGGGTATAGAGGGCGCCAGAGGAGGAGGGAGAAAGGGAAGAAGGGAGATAATGAAGAAATTTGGAGAGGAAGATAGGCGCTTTTATACCCCTCCGTGGCAACAAGAAGCCACAGGAGAGATAAAAGATATGAGTCATAGAAAAAAAAAACAAGCATGGTCGTTGAGATGATACACGAGGTTTTTCTTTTTTTCAACGTGTTAATGGTTGCCTGCCTATTGTAGTATACAAGGTGTGCAAGCGTGTGGGCGTACCGCTTTGTGACGTTCCTTAGAAGTCACAATGCTGTGTTTAAATGACATACACATGTACATAACCTTAGGACACGCGTCTGATCAGTGAATCTGTGGCGTGTTTTTCAGGGTTCGCGGCTCGGAGGTTTGCCGAGTGCGGGAAGTGAGTTCCGAAAAATTGGATGGGATGTGGCTGCGTGATAAGGATGAGTCATTGTTATCGTTGTCTTCGGTGTCTTGAAATCCGTTCGATCGATGCTCGTTACCAGAAAAATTGTCAAAAGCGTGGAGGAGATGCCTCAAAGGGCATACTAGATCAACTAAATCAATTAAAAATCAGGATTGGTAGATTATGCCGATAGATGCGTGGTGTCACTGTATCTAGGGAACAGTGTGGCGCATAACACAAAGGAACACGTGACCGGCGCGAACGTGGTTAATTATGGTGTTTCTCGCATCGGCTTTCATGCTTTCTGAAGGTTTACAAGAATCTAAGTTCATAATAAAGGTAAGAGTAGTGTATAGATGGAATAATTGTCTTTTCCCTGGATACTGGAGTTAAGACCATCTCTAGGTAAGTATCCTAAGGAACATCGACGATTTTAATGTCAAAGGGGATCTGTTTCCATTCTGAGGAGATGCAGCGAGGCTTCTCGGTGTCTTTAAGATGAGGATGTCATCACAATAGAGACATCTCCAGCCACCCCATTGTCGACGTTTTGTACACAGCTTCGGATCATGACAACACAAAGATCTGTGGCCCTCTCGGAGAAATACACTCGGTAGATTGGATGATGAGTCTGAAATGATTGACTCGATCGTCAACAGTCGGTGGCTGGGCTGAACAACTTCGGCATCAATGCTGATATAATTGTACGTCGCGCTAGATGTGGCTTTCTAGATAATCAGATGGTTCACTTGGATCTCGCTGGAATACTTTAAGCCCTTGTGATAATCGGACCCGTATCGGTGGCCGATTGTGGTATTTTCGTCTGGCATTCAGAATGGATGATCACGAACAACACGGCATTCTGTGTTGGACTGGTCAGCCGTGGGCCATGGGTGGGCACGCTATTCGTCAGCAAGGAGAAAGGTATTCATGATGGAACGATTTGTAGCCGCGAGCGTTTTATCGCTGTACCCGCGCGGGGTACGTGTCTAAACTGGTGCCGCTGCCAGGTAGCGCCAAGGTAAAGTAAACATCACGGTTAGAAGCTTATTCCAGCAAATGCAAGCGAGTTACCAATTTATAAGTCGGAGGTACAGAAAGTTTTGAATTGCGATCCACTTAACGTTGAGGGTGCATACCGAGTGGGCCAACTCCGCTCTGCTGGTGACGACGCCGACCGATACAATGTGGTCGGCCCACATTTTGGACACGTTATCATGTTTACAATATAGCAATCAACCAAGGGAGTTGTTGGCGCCAATTGCAACAATCAACCAGTGGATCGTCCGGCATTTTGTCGCGTGAGAAAACGGTGGTCCGGGTGAGAGGATCATTTGACAAGTCTGACCCTACTGTGTCAGAGGACAACTAATCCGGACAAATTATATTTTGCGTCTTAAGACGACGGGATTTCGTTTTTGTCGATATTGAAAAGACATTTGCGTTGGGCTGACCCAGTCGAGACCACCTGATAATCTACCCGGTAACTGACAGAGTAAATGTGACCGGCAGCTGGTCACCTGAGAAGTGCTACATATGGACACGTAGCCTGTGAACGTTTGAACAGTAATTGGATTGCTATGCGGAGCAGTGGAACTGGTACTGATAGGATGATTGTGGGGTATGTAGAGGGGTAAGTCTGCAAGTACGGCACCGCCACATATACTTTTGACGTTTAATCATTTATTCGTTTGTCAACCCAACTGCCACTCGTTTTTCTTTCCTTCCAACGTCCATCACGTCTATGGATGACTCGCCAGCGCTGGTCCTGGTCCCTACAGTCCCTCTAAAGTTCGACTCGTCCTCACCGTCCCCTATAACCACCAAGTTCTCTACTACCCAGCCTCGCGCGAGGCCATCCTCAGAGACTACTATAGTCTCCATCTATTCCATGTACGGTGACAACCGGCCCAGGACCAGCTGGTCGGCCTCGTCTGTGCTTGCGACCGGCGACAGAAAATCATATGAAGCCGGTGTCGTACCGACAGTTAAAGTAAGGCTGCCTGATGGTCCCCGGCTGTCGATCCCAAGAGAGAACGACGACAGCGAGCTGGCATATTATAACGAGTATGACACAACACACGACTCAGGCCCCCTTTCGCCGCCATCGTCAGACCTATTTGTCTCAGATGACACCAGGGAAAGCCTGAGTTTCCGGACAAGCACAACGTCGTCTCCCATCTCGCGGTCGAGAGAATCTACAAACAACCCAGACTCTTCTCCGAGCTTAAACTTTCGTATAGGCTCTGACTCTGCCGATCGTGATCTCGCTCTCCTTCCTCCCCTTCCCCCGTCCGTTCAATCCTCTCAGCATGCCTCTCCCAGCCACACGCCTCCACCCGCTCCATCCCCGGCCCTGCACCCGACCTTTGAACACCCAATCGCCTCAATACGAAGCAAAGTCTCCCTTGTACCCTCCGAAGGCGAGGACGTGGACGCCTTCCACGTGCGAAGCACGTACGCCCAGCTTGAAGCCTTTGGCGTCAAAGGCGACGGATTCGAAGACGGCGTCGAACGTACACGTGCACGCATCGGCCCCAGCCGCTCAAGCCAGCTCAATGCCTTCGCAGCACTCGACGACGGCACCGAAAAGTCTAAGACTCTCGGGCCCAAGGAGCTCGAAACCCTCGCCAGTGTAGACCGGTGAGTCTGCCGACGGTTCATTCCTTCTTCTCTTTGTCTAGAAAATAAAATATTCACGACTACATCAACAAGCTACGGGTTCTTCTCTGTACCCTCGCACGACCGCCTCGTCCTCCTCGCCGCCGCGCCGCTCCTCAAGCGCCTCGCGCCCGTGCGTGCAGGCCCGGCCTCCGCACCCGCATCGTCCATGGCGCTGCGCGAGCTTCCCCGTGTGATGACGCCGCCGAAGGAGATGGACCGGATAGCAAAGTGGACGCGGATGATGGTGCCGCTTGTGCGCGATTCTGGTGCGAACGTCGTGACGTGGGGTGTGAGGCCAGGGAAGGAGGCCAAGCTACGCAGACGCGTGTATAAGGGCATTCCTGATGCGTGGCGGCGCGCGTCATGGGACTTTCTGATGGCCAGGTACTCGAGTATCGGGGAGAGGGAAATGGAGATGCTCGCACGGGAGTATCGGGAGGCGCTGGATAAGCCGTCGACGTATGATATTCAGATTGATCTAGACGTGCCAAGGACGATCAGTGGGCATATCATGTTTCGGACGCGGTATGGCGCCGGGTGAGTCTTGTCTCATCCATCCTTGTCCTCTCCTCATTTCGCACAGCCAACGCTCGCTCTTCCACGTCCTACACAGCTTTTCCCTCCGCTGCCCTAAATGCGGATACGTCCAAGGCATGGGCCCCATCGCCGCCACGCTCCTCTGCTACTTCGACCCGGAACGCGTTTACGCCTCCCTCGTGCGGCTGCACGACGCCTACTCGCTCCACGCGGTTTTTAGCCCGAATTTCCCGGGACTCCTGGAAGCGATATACGTCCAGGAACGCATCACGGAGCAGATGATGCCCGATGTTTTTCAGGCGTTCAAGAAACATACGATCTCGACGACCTCGTATGCGACGAAGTGGTATATCACTCTGTTTAGTAATTCCGTGCCGTTCCAGATGCAGCTGAGGCTGTGGGATGCGTTCTTGTTGGAAGGGTATGATGTGTTTATCGCGGTCGCGGTCGCGATCGTGTGGGTCTATCGAGGTGCGTCTGTTTCATTTCTGTTGACCCTGTACTTATGGCGTCTCAGACCAAATCACATCCTCCGCCGCAAACTTTGAAACCGTATTATCCCTACTATCCTCGTTCTTCATCCCAGAGGACGAAGACACACTGATGAACTGGATAAGTCGTATGCTCGGAGACAAGAAACTCAGATCGAACATGCGAAAGTGGAAACGGGACTGGCAGGGACTCGTTGCCGCCGGAAAAGACAGCACCGCCCTGCTCTGATCCTAATCCCTTTCCTTCTCGTCTCCCTCATGAAAACCTGCACTTTTCCTGCACATCAAGTCCCCACCCATATTAATCTTATATGTAACGGTTAAATATGACCCGCTTACGCTCTCTGCCAGCATCCCAAACGGCCGCTGGTTGACTGCATCTCTTGCTTATCGTTCACTCTGCCTCCATCAGCATACATACGTACACACATACCCCACATGCATTCATACGCACAGACTTTATTTCTGCGCTACCTCTCCTCCTTTCATCGTCGCTTATCCTCCATCCGTTCCCTTATGATTTCCTCTTTTTTCGCTTTCCTCGCTCAGTAATACAGCTCCGTTTTTTCCCTTCGTCTTCGTCACTCCTTGACCTTTTGCTCAGTAGCGTGTATCGTCTTTTTCTTTTTCAATCAAAGGAATTCTGAGATGTCACCCAAGACCACCTTCCGGCGTAATATGAGTGTCATATCGACCGACACAGCGGCGTTTTTCAGTTCAGCATGGGAAGCCTAAGATCATGAGAACATGATTTGAATACAACTACTCCTACACTTTGTCATTTTTAATGCGTTGTACAGAGGGTTAGTACTTCAGTGGTCTAATACGTTAAAAACTTCCTTTTGACTACTTCTTCAGCACTTGAAAGAGTATCTATGTGTTCATTTTACTTCTTAAGGAGAGCGGGAGCGTTCAAGCCAGCGGAAAGACCCTTGTCACCAGCGTAGATGGCACCGGTGCCAGCGAGCTCCTCTCTAACACCAAGTAAAAACATGATCAGCTTGTGAAATGAACAAATGAAAGGGAAACAGGACGCACTCGATGCGGAGGAGGGCATTGTACTTGGCGACACGCTCGCTCCTTGCAGGTGCACCAGTCTTGATCTGGCCGGTACCAAGTGCAACGACGAGATCGGCGATGATGGTGTTCTCGGTCTCACCGCTGCGATGCGAGATCATGACACCCCATCCATCAGACTGGGCGAGCTGAGCACTACATCATCTCAATTGAATACGTTCCGGCAGACATGAAATAACACTCTACTCACGCTTGGATAGACTCGGAGATAGTACCAATTTGGTTAACCTTGGCGAGTAGTTGATTTCAGTCATAACATATGCTGCGGAAACAAGCCATCACTGTACCTTGAGGAGAAGACCATTGCAAGCCTTCTTCTCGATGGCGGTCTTAATGCGGAGAGGGTTGGTCACGGTCAGATCGTCACCAACAATCTGGACGCCGCTCTGCTTGGTGAAGTGGGTCCACGCCTCCCAGTCGTCCTGGTCGAAGGGGTCCTCAATGGAAACGATGGGGTACTTTTTGATGTAGGATAGATAGAGATCGGCGAGCTCAGTACCAGAAATCCATTTGCTTGGGTCAGAATTGGGGTTTTTGAAGTCAAGGTCATATTTTCCGTCCTTGTAGAACTCGGAAGAGGCGACATCGAGAGCGATCTTGATCTTGCCCTCATAGCCGGCTTTCTTGATGGCCTCAGAGAGAAGCTCAAGTGATTCCTCGGCACCAGAGACGTTTGGGGCGAAACCTCCCTCATCACCCACGTTGACGGCTAATAAAAAAATCTGTCAGAAAAGAGCGCAGAGTAAAAATCTTACGACCCACCATCAATACCGTACTTGGCGGTGATAACCTTCTTGAGAGTATGGTAAGTCTCGGTACCAATCTTCATGGCCTCGGTGAAAGAAGTCGCGCCGGTGGGAAGGAGCATGAATTCCTGGAAGGCGAGCTTATTTCCGGCGTGCGATCCACCGTTAATAACATTGAATGCAGGAACGGGGAGGACAAAAGGAGCCTTGACACCAGCGAGATCGGCGAAGTGCTGGTAGAGAGGTACTCCCTTCTCAGCAGCACCAGCCTCGGCAATTGCGATGGAAACACCAAGGATGGCGTTAGCACCGAGCTTGCCCTTGTTTGGGGTTCCATCGAGCTTGATGAGGAAGTCATCGATCTCAGCTTGCGAAGTGACTTTGAGGCCAGATTTAATCAGTTCGGGCGCGATAATGTCATTGACATTGGCAACGGCCTTTGAGACGCCTTGTAAGAAACTCGAAGTGAGTATAAGAAAGAAACTGGATGGATCAAAATGAACTACCTTTACCCAAGTAACTATTCTTGTCGCCATCGCGCAGTTCGACGGCCTCGTGCACACCAGTAGAAGCTCCAGAGGGAACAGCAGCACGGAAACGGCCTGAAACGCGTCGAAAGGAGGTCAGTAACGCCGATACAAAACCGCGACAGCCGACAGACCCTTCGCAGTGTGTACATCGACCTCGACAGTGGGGTTGCCACGAGAGTCGAAGATCTGGAAAACAGTGAGCGCGGCGACCGACACGAAGAATACCGTGCTACCTGGCGAGCGAATACTTTCTCAATAGACATGGTAGTGAAAGTGAAGATAATCTGGCCAACAATTGTAATCGATTCGACTTTTAGGATCCTGATCTTTTCCCACGCATGTCATTGGTCGGCCTGCCCATCTTTCGGATTTGACATAGTGGCCTGGGCCTCCGATATAATCGATGCATGATACAGATCCTTACATTATTTATCTTTCGACTCAGCTTCATTTCTTAGGGCATCGTTCCATTGCATCCAAGTCACCATCTAAAATGTCTGTCTCTATGTATGACAAGGGAGTTTAGGCACAAAACAGCCAGAAGAAACAAAGAACTCACAACTAAGTACATAGGATCACACGGTCTGAACTTCCCATCGGACACGGCAATTAGTTTGCCTTTCCGCGCTTACGCCCTTCTCCCCGTTTTCCGACAGGTAACGACTTCAATAGTGCGGCCTGTTTGCGATTCTTATTTTTGACGTTAGCGTTTGTGTAGAAATTCTCTGCCTTGCGCTAAAGAACGACCAATCATCGATAAAATCTCTACCACGACCGCAGCATCAACGCACCTTGTTCGTCTTCATGCGGGCCTCTTTTTTTATTCGTGTCTTTTCGTCACTGTCGGCTTCAGAATTTTCTGCCAGAACAACTGATGAGATAGCACTGGATGAAGGAGGAAAACAGCACACCTTCCACAATGTCATTGCCATCTTGATCAACATTCGGGACTACATCCTCAGCTATGCCCTCGAAGACGTCGTTCCAAGTTAACTCTTCCTCTCCCACCTCTTCGTGATTTTCATCTTCCTCATCAGTAGCCTCAGCCTGATCTTCATCCTCCACCTGACCCACTAAGTCATCATCTTCAAGCGGCCTCACGTCCTCTGGTAAGAACGAGTTCTTTTGCATGATCGAACCCAAATTCTGCTTCACGCTGGGAACCTCCACCGCCTGAGGCTCAATAGCCTTACCCTTCCCTTTCGTATCCACTTTCGCCTGCTCCTTCTTCCTCTTCTTCTCTTCCAACCTGTTCAACTCCTCGGACCGCTCAGGCGGTGGAACAAAGTACGGTATCCGGCCTCGCACCCAGTCGCTCAAAACAATCTTAGCCACGGATTCCAGATCCGGCTCGTCACCTTTCAATAGTCGCCCCTTCATCCTAGCAAGCTTGTCAAGGAACATCTCTGGAGGCCAGTTCTGCGATTTGTCATCTGGGTTTGGTAATTCAAGTCCATAAGTCCGCGTAAGATACAGTGGCTTGACGCGCTCCATGAGTGCAGGAATGTGCTCGGAAGGTGTAGGCAGGGCTTCAACGCGCACAACACCCTTCAGGACAGTTGAGGTATGAGAATCTTGTGCAGACGCCGGTACAATTCCAGGACAATCAATGAGATATATCCTCCGTGTAAGAGTGATATATTGCCAAACCTATAGTTTACCCCAAAATCAAGTTGTTGACCAAGTAAAGTAGGGTTGAGGAATACCTTGGTTTCACCAGGAACAGGCGCTACCGAGCAAACCTTATTGCTTTTTAGGGTATTGATGACACTACTCTTCCCAACGTTGGGATAACCAATAAAGCCTACTGATATCTGTTTCTTGTCAGAATGCAGTTGGGCAAATTGGCGAAGGAGTTGGATAAGCGAGCCCTTGCCAAATGAATGGTTAGGAGAAGCATGGAAGGCGATGGTTGGGAATCTAGGCGTCAAGTGTTGGATATACCGTGCCTATACCATCACAATCAGCCAGTTTCAAAGTAAATTGAATGTGATGAGACGCAACTGTAACCCAGTTTGGGACCAAGTCGCACTTATTGATAATGAGCACGATTTGTTTATGCGATTTCTCTTTTCTGATGTACTCAATAACGGATTCACACATAGTACCAAGAGGATCTCGGGCATCAAGAATATGAAGGATGACGTCGGAAGAATCGATGACTTTGTAAAGTTCGCCGTATATCCTTCGAGAGGTCCCCTTGGCATAGATAGGCTCATTGTAATCTGCATGTGTGGGGGCTTCGACAACAGACGAAGCAAGGGGTTCTACAATCACTCAAGTTCGCAACACTAGTCAAGAAGTCATTCATTACAGTCTTACCGATAGCAGGAGCAACAGTTTCTGCCTCCTCGGCAGCTGCAGCACCAAGTTTACCAAGTTCCTCGAACGAACCAACATCGATTCTTGGCTTTTTCCGTTGCGCTTTAGGGCCAAAGGTATCTGCAAAGGGCTCAGTTTCAACGATATGTGGCCGCTATACCAAACATAAGCAGTAAAAGACGAAAACATGTGGAACAACATGCCTTCAGGGTATGTGGGTTTTGCGCTTCATCCAGCAGTGCCATAGGTAGTTTATTGCGTCGGAGAAGCACAGAGTAGGGATCATCCTTCTTCTCTGAGAGACTCGTTCGGAAATGATCCAACGCGGTCTGCGAGATCACTCTGGTGTTTCCTTGTAGCAAATTCAACGCTTCGATTCATAGATATCAACCACCTTTCAACACTCACCGAACCACCTCCTGTCCGGCTGTACCCTCCCTGGCTTCGTCTCCTTCTCTCCCTTCTGAAACGCAGCAGCCTGGATTATCTTGCCATCCTTGTCACGTACGGCCTTTCCAGAGTTCAGCATCTTCAGACGGGCGACTTGTTTCCCTGTGCGGTAGAAATTCTCGCCCTTCACACGGGCGAGAGAGACCGTAGGACCGGAGCCCGAAGACCTGGCCTTGCCAGGCGAAGCGGTCTTCTTCGTCGGCGCCATTGGGGTGTAGTGTCTGGTGTTGAAGCTGGAAGCTCGAAGGGTTGAAGCCGAAGGGACAATATCAAAAATAATCCTGATCGAAGGATTCTCACGATCAATACCAAGATGTAAAAAGAAACATCGACCCAACAAAAGTGAGGGAACCTTCACTACTCATATCTTCAGCCAATCTTTGAGAATCAGAAATTGGTAGACAATGCTGAAAGACAGGATGCAAGAACATGTGCTGAATTCCTCCTAACACACTACTTCTACAAAGGAATAAATGTACCAGCAAAAAATCGACATGCCGCGTCCTACAAAGCGTCGACGTCGACACTTCCTACACTGGAAAAACCCTCTTGGAAGAACAGGACTCATGATAACAAGTCACTGGCACTGATCTCGATGGTTGAGTGCTAACAACGGTCAGCGTGGCATTTCTCCCGTGAAAAGAAAAAAGCGGAAATTTGAAGGTTTATATAGCCTACGGTATTCCCACGGTCATGTGACTTATAGAATTTCGTTTCGACCACCGGTTTATTGCCTTTTGAAACCGACGTATTTGACGGGCATGTTCAGAGCGTGCTGGGCACAGCGTGAGTCATCCAGGATTGATTTCAAGCCTGGGGTTTTTAATCGTAAAGCGTCAGCTCCTCGAATCATCGTATCCTCGAGTTCACATTCCCTTCATACCTCCGCTGTCCTTCACGGTCAATCGTCACGTCAGCATGCTGCCCGAGCTATTAAAAAGGCACACATCGCGAAACAAGAGGAACGCTTGGAATTAGCCGAACAGAACAGGCCAAGTGTTGTCCTCGGCACGCGAGGTAAAGACGAGTGGAAGTGGAAAAGATGCCTTCTCGCCAAAATCCTTGTGGATGAAGAAGAATTGTTCTCGGAAGGCAATCACCTTATACCCACAGAACAGGCTGTAGGAACTGTAAGCCTTGCCAAACATTCAAACTTTGGCGTCGGCGAAGAGGAAAAACGGTTGCTCTTTGGGACATTGCCTTTGGTCAGTTCGACGGGCGGGAAGGACGCAATAATCGCAACACAGACGGAGAATACATATGTATCGCCTGAAGATCTCGAGAAGAAACTTGAAATTTGGAAGGAGAGACTTGTGAGGGAGCGCAGCAAGGCCAATGCTTTTGCAAAGGTCATCGACCTTCGAAATGCAAACGCGGCTGGTATTGCTTATGAGAATCGCAGACGTATCGTCGAGGCCTTTTCCACCCCCAAAAATCCTTTTGACCCAGGCTGTCCAGAGGTACAAGGTTTGTGCTTCACCTCCTTTATTGTTTAAACGCTGAGTCTATGCAATATTTCCTTCTCCAGCCGCCCTTCTTACATACAAGATTCGGAATCTATGGAAACACTTGAGCAAGTTCAGACGAGACCTTGGAAATCGTCGCGGTCTTCGAATGCTTGTCCATCAACGTGCAAAAATTTTGAAGTATTTGAAAAAGGTCGACCACATCCGATATCGAATTCTTCTTGAAAAGCTAGCGCTAGAGCCAGAGAGTGTAGAAGGGGAATTGGTGGTGTAATGTATAATACCAATAATCTTAATGCAAGTTTGCTCCTGCCTTTCACGGCTGCGCTGGAACGTGAATGCAACAACCGGCGATATGTAGTACTAATATGGATAGTATGGAGTCATGATTATCTATCGTACGCGAAATGGTGATGATACTATGCAATAATCTAGACAGATGTCTCGTTCCCCTCCTGCCAAAGATAATGAACTTTCGAGTCTCCTCCTCACGAAGCTGATTTGGTCATCTTAAAGGGCAAGAAGACAAGACCAGATCACTTCCAAGAGCCGCTTTCCAGACTTGTTTGTAAGGTTCTTGCATGAGGGGATGTCTAGATTCCTCCGTTGTCCGTGCGAGCTTATAGCAGATCAAAAGTTTTGAAATTTCGAAAGATCTATATATCATAAGGCAAATAGACAGTATAGTAAAACTAGGTATTAAGGACATCGAAGAGGGCGATTATTGTTAAGTTTCAGGCCATAAAAATATGTTCTTTGACGCGTTTTTTGACAATTGAGTTCTTCTTGAGACCCTCGGACCTCCATTGATCATGTTCGAGATGTGTCAGTATACTAGCATATGATCTCCACTTCTCTGGGGCCTGCGTCTCCGTAGTGTATCCGGCTTAGTCGCCATCGTATTTCGTGGCAGAATGAAAAGGAACACTGAATTAAAAACTCAAAACACTCAAGGCGCGTAGATCACGTGCGACTCGCGGCTTGCTCTCTTCCTGGCATTTCACTTCTCATCCATGGCGGCGTCGCAGATCAGAGAATGTTTGGCTGCCACACTCAGTCCAGACCCAAATACTAGAGTCTCCGCTGAACTCAGACTGTCCGAATTCTTTGCTTCCCCAGGTAGTCCTTTTGAAATCTCGTATACAGCATTCTCATCGCGCCCAACCAGAGACTGGTTTGGCGCTTTCGCAGCTGATCCTTGCTCAAGATGGGGATATCTCTCTGCGCCAGATGAGTTTTTCTGCCTCTTCAGTTCTTGAGCTTGTCTTGATCTAATAAATCTTCGAAATGCACTCAGCCAGCATTGTATTGCGGAAATATATCAGGGAAAAATGGTCACCCTACTTTGACTCGTTCAAAGGTGGTGCTCCTTCTGCCGAGGTCTACTCAGGTGTTTTTTCATCTGTAAATAATGGTTGACGACATATCTAGATAAAAGCGCAGATTCGACGGAACGTATTCCAGGGCCTTTCAGACAGGGATCGCAAAATACGGTCCTTATGTGTGAGTATTGTCGATGGAATGCTCGATGTCTTGTTCATGCATGCTTAGGCAAATACCCTAACCTTCATAGCCAAGTCTGATTGGCCCGATGAATATCCCGAACTCTTGTCCTCACTCATAACCCTCCTTTCTTCCGGTTCACCTGACTCCGTTCATGGAGCGATGCAAGTTTTCACAGAGTTTATCAAGGGTGACTTGACTGAAGATCAAATTCTACCCGTGCTGCGTCAGCTCCTGCCAGTTCTCCTAACGATTTTGGGATCCAAAGATGTACGTGATTTCAGTTGCTCAGTTCATCCACCCTTTCATTCCTGTCTTTGTCTAGATATATTCCACCCTCACTCGAGCTCGGACTATATCCGTTTTCCGTCAATGTGTAACTGCTCTGTTTATGGTGAAAGACCAACATCCACAGGCCACCAAGGAAGCTGCGTCAACAATTCTTCCAGTTTGGTTGGAAGCGTTCCAAGTCCTTCTGAATATTGACCCGAAATCAGAAGTGACTAACACGAGCAATTGGGATGGATTGGCAATACGAATCCAAGTCTTCAAGGTGCGGTAATATGACTCGACCCTCACCGTCCAATTTTGTAGACGCCTGCTATCAACCAGACTCTTGACAAGATTCTTGTCGCCTTCCCGCGTGCAATAAAACCATACCTTGAAGCATTCCTGACTGCCTCAGTTGTCCACTTGCAAGCGTTACATGCCACATTCGCCGAGTACTATCTATCATCTTCGGAGGCTACTCCTGGATCCTCCGAAGAAGAAGGCATAGAACTTCCTCAGCTTATCTGCCCCATTCTTGACTTCGTCTCTGCTGTAACAAGAGAAGGCAAACAGAGGGATTGGTTCAATATAGATAATATCGGTTCCCTTGTCACTGCCGTATTTGACTTTGTTCAAATGACTAACGAAGATGTAAGATTCTCAATGTTGTTGCGTCAAGTAACTCACGGAAATACAGGAAGAAACATGGGCTAACAATGCAAATGCCTTTGTACAACAAGAGGAGGATACGACACAGCCGTACAGCGTCAGAGTTGCAGGGTTTGACTTGTTGAGTGTAAGTAATTTTTTTCTTTGCCATGCTTCATGTACTTATTCAACTACAGTCTCTAATGGATCGGAACCAAACGGAAACGACGAGAGTCTTCCAGTTGGTTGTTGGTCAAGTGATTCAGTCGTCGCACCACCAGCGCGAAGCCGGGAGACTTGACTGGTATGCGTCATCCCAGTTTCAATTGAAACAACTTTTCACTCCGTCATGGTCTAGGTGGCGGCCACTAGAAGCGGCGCTTGCAGCAGTCGGCTCCCAGGCTGTGTCCATCTTGGAGTGTCTCGAGGATGAAGAACATTCTGGACGGCAAAAACCGATTGATATTGAGTATCTCTTATCAGATATCATTCCTTCCATCCTCAACCTCTCACGTATGTTGAAATCCCTAGGCTTGAGATCATTGTTCTGATCATCACTTCTTCTACAGAATACCCCTTCCTGCAAGGACGAGGCTTTGTTTTCGCCAGCCAATACTCAAAGCTTCTACCGATAACGTTGGCAGGACAGTACCTTGATGCGGCTCTGCAAGTCATCGAAGCAGTTGAAGCTGGGATTCCTGTCAAAATATCTGCAGTCAAGGCTGTTCACAAGTAAGCAGCGTGTCTTGGGGCCCTACCTTGTATCGAAAATAATTCTTGCAGCTTCTACCAAGGAGACGCGGATCCTTCTGTTTTTGCTCTCGCTCCCCGTGTCACGAAAGGTCTCGGGCCTTTCCTATTCATTACCTCGGAAGATACCCTTTCTCTTGTCCTAGAAACACTGTCCGTTATTCTCGAGGTCGAAAATGCCAAGTGGCTCACAGTGGAAATGGCCGATTCCTTAGTCGTCGCGCTGCTAGAAGTCTGGAACAAGAACAACAAAGGTGGATAGCTACTCCACAATTAATTCGACGGCAGTTACAAATGCTGATTCAACGGAATCTAAATTCTAGATCCAATCTTTCATTCAATACTGGCAGATATTTTCACGAACCTCGCAGCGTCATCTGCGTCGGGTATCTACGAGGCTATTGTTAAACAAGCTTTACCGCCGTTGACTTCTGCCATTGCCTCTGCGAAGGCGGATGAATCTTGGATAGCTGAATCAGCGATCGAGTTCATTACCAGCTTCGTCCAGGGTTCACCGGAAATCGGTCTTGGTGGAGGTTTTTTCGCCCTCGTCGCACCCAGCCTATTCGAGTGCTTGGGTAAAACAGAAGACCGGGTCGTGCTTCAAGTATCATTTTTTTCTCTTGTTTCGTGATACTTGATATACCAATCATTTATTTCCAGAATGGAATCACTTGTTTGACTGCCGTCATTCTTAAAGACCCCCACCAACTGCTCTCGTGGGTCGACGGAAACGGTCGAAGCGGTCTGGACTACACATTGAAGCTCATCGCCAAGACGCTGGAAAACCAAGAAGAGTTCGGTGGCCTCGTTATTGGTGACTTGATAATTCATTTACTCCGAAAAGCTGGGGAAGCTGTACTTCCAATCTTGCCACAGCTTCTCCAAGCAATGGTTGGTCGCATGACCTCAGCCAAAACGGCCACATTCCTACAGGTGATTCCTAATCGATCGCATATGTCGCGTTGCTTATGATCACTCTCCTAGAGCCTTGTTATCCCGTTTGCGTTCCTCATCAACAACCAGAGGGATACGGTGTTGTCGCTCCTAGAGAGCATGACCGTGGATGGGCGATCGGGACTTGACATCCTCGTGCAGACGTGGTGTGAAAATGGATCGACCTTCCATGGATTCTGGCAGACGCGTATTAGTACGCTCGGTCTCATTCAGCTGTTTGTGTCAGAGCATCCAAAGTTGCAGCAACTCATTGTTAAGGGCGATATCATCGTGAACAACGCGAATAGAAATGGTAGGTGGACTTTCCATTACCCCCTCTCGTTATGCTCAACTCTTTTTCGTCTGTGCGTCAGTCATCATGACGCGCTCGAGGACGAAAAAGAGTACGTCTTTACGCTCCTAATTCGGTTCTCTGCTTAATCTCATATGGTATGGGTATGCAGCTCCTATAGAGTTCACTTCAATCACATTCCCAGTCAAGGCGCTTAAGCTTATTTTACGTGATGTGCAATCCAGTGGAGATTCAGCAACTATCTCTGCACGAGGTGGCGCCGCCACAAATGACATTGACTCCGACGATGGCGTGAGTTTTCAGCAAAAAGCCCCCCCATTTTTGGTATCGCGATGCGCTAACGTAGTCTTCCCGCTTTTCTTCTCCCGTTTCTACCATCTTTCGAATCTTTCAAATCTTCCAATCAATGGGAAATAGGACGAAGATTGGGCGGAAGAAGAAAAGCTCGATCCTGGTTCTTTGGGAGACGAGTTTGCGTTCTTGTCTGATATGATCGGGCCTCGGGGTATGGCGTTTGATAATGACGATCCAATGCAAGAGAGCGACGACGATGCTTTCAAGGACGATCCAGTCGCGAAAATGGACATGCAGGTACGTTCGCCTGAGTCTCGGGAGTATCTCATGCGTGGTGCTCAATGTTACTGTACAGGCGCATCTCGTTTCTTTCTTGAAGGAATGTGCGGCGCGTAATACGAATGATTTCTCGGCGTTGGTTGGACAACTTAGTGTAGAGGAGGCATTGGTCCTGCGTCAGGTCGTCGGGGCCATGAGCTGTTGAAAGAGATATAGCATATGACGTAATAGTATATAGATTGGATTGCAAGTGCTTGTGATGTATATGCAACTTGTGAGGATGAAAGAGCGTTGTGTCGCGACGTATTCTCGTTGAAACAACGTAGGCCATAGGAAATCCAACAGGAAATTGGAAATGGACGCCTGCAATATCTCCGAGATCGCAAACACGGTCACGTGAACGGGTGGGTGAATGTGTCAGTCGATCCCGTCGATTTGCATCTGGCTAGATCTCCTCCATCTCCCATATCACGACCGTTGTGCTTGTCAATAGCTTGCTACTGACCGCCTTTTTTGTCATCTATTTTTAGCAGTTTCTAGCAAGGTTGTGTACGCTATTACCAGCGTCGCGGCCTCTCAGCTCTTGTCAGCACTCCTTTGAACACACTACTGTTGCTCGGACTCAGTCTGCGAATGTGATTAGATACCCTTTGGCTTTGGTGTATTCGATGTATGCTCTGCAAGAGTCGGATTCGGACTAGATGCGTTGCTCTTCGAAGACGCCCTGGAATGAACGAATGAATGCGTACTGGTGGATCTGTGGTCTTCGCATCGCTTCCAGCATCTGTGTGTACATACATACATACTTCCATACGGGTGCTTCTGAGCATCAAGTGCATGTAGAACGCACACCCAAACCTTGAAGGGCACTGAGCACCCTCGAAATCACTCACGCCCCCGACCCGACTCGGACCCGGCGCCGGGGGCTCAAACGTTCAAAGATTCAACTTTAACTTCCTTCTTGGCTCCCACACAAAGAAAAAGTCAGTATGTATGTATGCATACACCCAACACCCTAAATCGGTGGCGTGGTTCCTGCTCAAAGAATCTACGTCTACGTCCATGCCCAAGCCTCGGATCCGAGTGTTGTTTTCTGCGGGTGTGGTAATGACTCTAATGCTCGGATACAAGGTTTTGTGGATCCTTCAGGCGAAGAGAACTCACGCGCGCACGCGCGTCGGCGTCGTCGTCGGCGTCGGTCTCGTTCTGTTCTATTCTGTTCGGGCCCATGAGTCAGCGCGCGTCAGCGAGTCTCCCAGGAACGTGCGTCGGCGTCGATTCGCGGCTCGTTCTGTTCGGACCCTTCTTGCTGAACATTAACGTTCAACGTTCAACTTCTTAGCTCCCACACAAAGAAAAAGTCAGTATGTATACATACATACATACTTTCAAACACCCTAAATCAGTGGTTCCTGCTCGAAGAATCTGCGTCTGCGTCCGCGTCCAAGCCTCGGATCCGAGTGTTGCTTTCTGCGGGTGTGGTAACAACTCTAATGCTCGGATACAAGGTTTTGTGGATCTTTGAGCCGAAGAATTCACATGCACACGCGCGCGCGCGCGCGCACACCCGACTCGGACACGCGTCGGCGTCGGTCTCGTTCTGTTCTGTTCGGGCGCACGAGTCAGCCCGCGTCAGCGAGTCTCCCAGGGACGCAGCGCGCGGGCGCCGGCGTCGATCCGCAGCACGTTCTGTTCGGGCCCACACGGGGCGATGAGTCAACCCGAGTCAGCGTGAGCCACTCGAGTCTCCCAGGCGCCCACGCGCCTCGGACTCGGACTGGTCGTTCTACTCGGTGCACTTGTTTCGATTTCGATTTCGATTGGTGGCGAGGGCGGTGAGTCAACCAGAGTCAGCGAGTCGTCCACTAGGGTGGTGCCCCGCGCCTCGGAGTTGAGCTCGGACTGGTCGTTCTACTCGGTCCACTTGTGACGAGGGCGGTGAGTCACTTCGAGTCAGTCAGCGTGAGCCACTCGGGTCGTCCCCCCGGGGACCACGCGCCTCGGACTTGGGTTCGTTCTATTCGGTCCACATGGGTGAGCCACTTGAAGTCTACCAACGGGTTCTGTCCACTCTTTTGAGGCGGCGGGAGCCACGGCTGCTGCTGTATGCGTACGGTGGTGGCGCACTACTGAGTGTTGGGAGAAACTCGCATGATATTCCAAATACAATCGCAGTGCCATTCATTATACATAACATACATACATAATACAAGCGCCCAAGCGCATTCTACACTCTACAAACGAGAGAATCACAGCATCCCCTCCTTGCCAAGATCCCACTCGCGAACGGCGCCTCTCTTCTTGTACTGAATCTCCATGACACTGACCTCGGCGTCTCCAGGGGCCCTCTTGGCCATGGGCGGGGGCAGGCCTCTATCGGAGACGATACCGACGCCGAGGCGCTCGAGCCTCTTCTTCTCCGCCTTGTCCTCCCTGCGCACGCGGAGGAGCTCGAGCATGGCGTCCCACCCGGCGTACTCGGCGTCGTTGATGAGCCCCGTCTTGGGCACGCTCGGCACGGCGAGGGGCGCGACGTCGAGGCGGGGGTCGTAGCTCTCCTCGAAGTACTTGTCCATCTTGGACGGCAGGCGGGTGGCTGGGGCGGGGGCTGGTGGAGGCGGGGGCGGGGGCGGGCCAGAGGGGAGGGGCGGCGGGGAGCTGGAGGGCGGACGGGGCGAGGGGCTGTGTGTGCGCTTGTGCTTGTGCTTGTGCGTCGACTTGGGCGCGGGGCTGGGCGTGCGTGGTCGTTTGGACTTTGTGCGTCGTTCCTCGTGCGGCGAGTCCGAGTCGATGTCGTCCAGAGCGTACTTTTGCGACTTGGAGTCATCGTGCTTCTGCGACTTGTGCCGTCTGTGCCGCCGCGTTCTCCTGTCTTCCTCGTCCCGCGTTCTCCTGTCCTCCTTGTCCTCGTCCCGCATCCTCTCCTCGTCCCCGTCCCTCTCTGTCTCTTCCCGCTCTGCCCCCTCCTCTCGCCAATCTCTCTCCCAATCTCTCCTCCGCCTCTCCCTGCCCTCCCTCCTGCCCTCCCAGCGCTCCCAGCTCTCCTCGCGCCCCCGCCGCCGCCCCCTCCCCCGCCGCATCCTCTCCGCCTCAGCCGCCTCCTCCGCCCGCCGCCGGCGCGCCCGCCTCTCCTGCTCGTCCCGCTCGCGCTTCTGCTCCTGCGCCGCAAGCGCCTGCGCACGCAACACCGTCTTGTTGTGGTCCTCCGTCGTCTTGATGATCGAGCTCAGGAACCGCTTGTTCGTCCGCGGCGCGGGGCTGTCCGATCTGCGTTCGCAACACGCGTGTGAGCAAGGGGAAAAGAGGAAACGACATGGGGTTACTCACCCGCTCGCGCTCGCGCCAGGCAAGAACGCACGGATACCGTGCGTGCCGTACTTTTCTGCCTTTTTCTTGGCTTCGTTGAGGATCAGCTCTGCGACGTGCCGGTCGAGGTCGTCGTCTGTCACTGTGCTCGGCACCGACGTGCCCATGCTCGCGCGCACGAGGGTGGAGACGACGGACGACAGCGAGGATGTCATGGAGGATCGACGGCAACACGGTGTTTGAGCGTGTTTGTGTGATTAATATTGTAGTGATGTATACAAATCAAGAATCTACAAACGCTAGTACATACATATACAAGAAGTAAATTATAATAGATACAATAGACGTCTCTCCTCACGAAACCGCTGCACGTCGCGCACGACGCGGAGCCGCACGCCGTGGAACGCACACACCATCTTGAGCACGCCAAACAACACATGGCGCTGAGCCGCGCCCGGCGCGTGCACCGTCAGCGCAGAGAGACCCTGCGCGCCGCCGCGCGCGCGCACGAGGTCGACGAGGGGCTGCAGCGCGGTGTTCCTGTCCACGCCGAGGACGACGTGGCGCGCCGCGGGGGGGAGCGCGCGCCACGTCGCGGGGAGCACGCCCGGGTTCTCGAGCGCGAGCGCGCGCAGGCGCGGGCACGCGCGCACCGCGCGCACGTGCTCGGGGAGCGTGCACCCCGGCAGCGCGAGCACGGCGAGCGCCCCCGCGTGCGCGCCCACGAGCGCGTGCAGCACGTCCTGCGGCGGCTCCCGCGCGAACTCGAGCACGCGCAGCGCCGCGTGCGCGGCGGAGGTGTGCGTGAGCCAGTGCAGGAACGCGAGGGACGGCGCGGTCTGGAAGTTGAGCCGGAGCGCGGCGAGGGGGCCGGGGTACGGGTGCACGGCGGGGTCGGGCGGCTCGGGCGGGGTGGTGCCGCCGATGGCGAGCGCGCGGAGGGCCGGCCAGACGCCGAGGAGCTGCGCGAGGGAGTGTGTGTTGGAGGACCAGTTCGTGAATGTGAGCGCGGCGATGGGCGGGCCGCCTGCGAGGAGCGCGAGCGTCGCGGCGTCGAACGCGGGTGCGGGCGCGGGGCGCCGCGTGCGTGCCGTGCTGTCGGGGGACGCGTGCCCGTACAGCGCGAGGGAGAGGTCGCGCAGGCGCGGACACCGCGCCACCGCGAGCGCGAGCGAGCGTGGCGGCAGCCCGTCCGGCTGGTTATAGTCCATGACGGCGCGCAGGCGCACCACGCTCGCGGCGAGGATGCGCCCGCGCGCGCTGGCTGCGTCGGTGGCTGCGAGAAAGGCGTCGCATGCGGGGCGCGAGCGCAGCGAGACCGCCGCGAAGAGGAGTTTCTGCGCGCAGAGCGACCACGCGCGACAGACGAGGGCGCAGTGGCGCAGGAGGTTGTCGTCTGCGTGTCCGTCGGCGAACGCGGCGTGCTCGATGATGCACACGACCAGCTCGAGCGGGAGGGCGGCGAGGGGCGGGGGCGGCGAGGGCAGGCGGCGGGGAGGGCGCGGGGGCGGGGGCGGGAGAGGGAAGGAGAGGTGGCAGGGGACGGGGACAGCGGCGGGCGAGACGGCAGCAAAGATGGACTTGGGGTTCATGGCGGTGCACGACTCGAGGCTCGGTATTTATACCAGAATCAGTCACATCCACTCATTCGGGTTAGCCCAGGCGGCGGCGCCTATTTAGAGGTCTAGGTGATCTATTTTTTCATTTCTACCCGCCACCCCCGCCGGCAGCTGCTCACATCCTCCGTGAAATCCAAAACAAACACAGCCAGCCCACCGCGGACTCCGACGCGCGCAAGACCCTACCCCGGCCTCGTGAATCCGTATCGACGCACCCAACAACTTCTATCTATCCATTCGTAGCTTTAGAGCTCACAGCGTGCGTGCTTCCCCCTTGCACCCCGGCCCTTCGAGAAAACAATCAGAACCTCGTGCGTCTGCCCGCCGTGGGCAAGGCGCGACCCGGCAGAAGCACCGAAGGCGAACAACTGCGAAGCAGCAAACACAAAAGAGAAGTCGAAGAAGAAGAAGTAGATAGAAGTACCCACCCCCCACCCCAGATCCCAAACTCGCTGCGGATCGTCCCGTCCTCCCACCAAGCCCGATCCCAGATATTCGATTCCATTCGGACGTTCATCGTCATCGATGGGCCGACGAACAACGACGCCGCGATTTCCCACGTCCAAGCTCCAGCCTCCACCACCGCCAATCCTGTACATCCATTCACCTGTTCATTCATCCCGTGCCGACGTCAGCCAGATCTAGCGCCGACCCTCGCTCTGATCAGGGCCCGATCCGACTACATACATACATATGCAGAAAAAAAAGGTTTGTCAGGGACGTCGAGTGGCTCACGTGTGTACACCTACGTGCCCGTCCATCCATGCACCAGGAAAAGGGCAGAGGGGCGAGGGGCGGCGGGGTCTTCTCCCGCCGAAAACCCTTTTTAGTTGATCCGACAAGGTTATGGTTTCGCACTCCCAATATCGCAAGATTTGGGTATCTGCATGACCATACGTATGTATGGGTGTGCTCAGGGTGGCCGGTGACCGGTGAGAGCCCTGAAGTTTAAGATAAATAAAAAAAAGATAGTTGCCGACCCGGCCGCGTGGCTGTTCATGTTACATACTTATGTATATTAAAAAGAAAGTGAAGCATATGAGTTCACAGGGTCATTGCTTGCGTTGATTGATTGAACATGGGGGGTTTCAAGTTTGATATGTCTGTGAAACAGGAGGAGAGGTGCCACAGGATGGATTCAACTATCAGGAGCACGTCAAGCGCCAACGCAAAACGTACGCCAAACTCGAACATGGTCGTTAGGCAGCGTCGTGTCATGCCTATATCAACACATGAGACGTCGCACTCGACATCAAAACAAAGCTCGTCGATGCGATGCGATGCAATGCAATGCGCAGCCAGTGACATGCACAGACTTTGGTAACCCAGACCATGCGTTTCGTTTCGAGTCAACAACACCGGAGTTCCGGTATCACAGAGATGGTATAGATAGATCCGGATAGATTCGTTTCTATCACTCGCACTCTATCTAATCAGACACTATAACCGAACAAAAGATGGGATCCAGACGGACGGACGGACGAGTACCCAAGTCAATCTGATGAAAGTTTACCTCGTCTCGGCGGTACGCAGAGCCTTGACGATTTCATACAAGTTACGATGCACGCGGTTAAAAAGATAAGCATCGTCGAATGAATATGAATGAAATCCACCGGCGTGGTTCTGAGGCTCTTCTGCGAGAGAGAGAGGACGACAAAGGCCAAAGTCAATCTGATGAAAGTTTACCTCGTCTCGCCGGTACGACACTCTTGACGGTTTGTTCCAAGTTACGATACACGAGGTAAAAAGACAAGCATCATCGAATAAATGAAATCCACCGGCGTATTTTTGAAGCTCTTATGAGAGAAAGGCCAAAGTCAATCTGATGAAAGTTTACCTCGTTTCGGCGGTACGACACTGACGACAGTCTCGACGATTTCATCCAAGTTCCCGAGTTACGATACACGAGGTAAAAAGCCGAGCATCATCAAACAAATAAAATGAAATGAAATCCACCGGCGTGTTTCTGGAGCTCTTCTATCCAAGAGAGGAGAGGGGACGACAAAGGCCAGAATCGTTTGGGGGATTCCGGAACAAGGTGGGTTGGAGAAGTCGTGTACACGTGCGTTTAGCATTCCTCTATCTCAGCACAATCGCAGCGGTGGCGTCGCAACTCCGTTCTTGAACTTTGAACTTGAAAATTCCGGCAGAACTCCGTGAATAAGGAAGTTCGAGTGTATGCGCGGGTGGGAAAGTACGTATGTCGATTCCTAATCTTGGGAACCCCCCCCCCGGGACAGCCAAAGCTTAGTTTGGCCAGAAGTTGTTCCAGAGAGAGAGAAGGATCCTCGTCATCGTAATCGGGAAGTTGTGCGCTGAAGAGCCTAGACGGTGGAGTACTTGTTTGATAGAGACCGCATCGAGCGTCGTGGTATTGCTCATGCCAATTGAAAGAGATAGGTGTCACAAGAGCCTGATTCCTAGACCATGCAACGTCTTGATATGTTGCAGGCACAGCGCTTCAAACATTTGAGCTGCGCCGTCCTAGAATTGTTTGGTTTGAGGAGCAGCAAATGACCATCTTGTACCTATTGTGCACCGGTGAATTTATATCCCCCACCGTCAGCGATGCAACTGTCATCGAGTCCTGCACAGCACAGCACATTCCGTAACCAGGATAACGTCGGTGTCGACGCGTCACCAGCGAACCGACGAGTTGCGGGCCAGAGTTGGTGTCGTGACCTTTTCAAGCCATGCAGATCCATCCAAAACTATGGATTGTTCTATTTATCAAACATTCATCGGCACTTTCTGCATATGGGTAGTATCTTGCAGACGTTGAACAAAAAGTCAGATAATCCACGTATTGAAGTTCCTTAACTGGCGCGTCTAGCTCGGAAGTGGTCCTTCTGCCTGCTTGTATGAGATATCGTATTAATCGTAGCGAAAGATGAAAAGATACGACGTTCGCTTGGCTTGACGTTTTGCAGTTATGTTGTACTTGAAAATGCAAGGGTGGGGGAGGGACGCAAATCGACTTTGCTCCAAACACCTGTAAATATCCAAGGTTTGTGTTGGCGCATTTCCTTAAACAGAGCGCATCCACGCGTCGTCGCATTCTACAAAGATTTGGTCTATTCTGACTGAAACTCATAAAATCTGCCTCCTGCCAATCACGCACACACTCACACACTCATGTCCCAGTCAATTACTCCTACTTCTGCTGAGAAACGCCCCCTGTCGCCCGAGT